>JAPKLY010001676.1:0-37896 GCA_026898435.1 Prunella vulgaris
AAGAACAATCTTAATTTTTGCATGTAGCAGTATTTCTTAGAAAACACGTGTTCAACCATGGTCAGCTTTATGTTGCAATTTCTAAAATTACAACACGACGTTGTTTGAAAATTTTGTTGTATTATGATAATCTCTAATGGAAATACAATAAAATAATGTTGTATATCAAGAAGTGTTTAGAAATGTTTATAGGACTTCTCAAATATAATTTTGTTTTGAATTTCTTTATTGTATATATTGTATTTTTCATGAAGTAGTTTTATTTTTAAATATACTTTTTGGTATTTTTACTTATATAAATTAGGTGATATCTATAAATCATTGTAAGTAATGATAATTTTTCATTATTACATAAATTTTTTTTAAAGTCATTATAAAATTAACTATATTCACTTCTGCTAACAAGATAAACACGGGTTTTAAAAACAATATTGATTTAAATTTGACCTCAAATATACTTCTTCCGTCCCGAAAGACATTGCAGTATCTTTTGGACACGTAGTTTAAGAAAAAGGTATAATAAGTATTTTTTATGAATATTATATGTGCATTGTGAGAGTTGAGTTTAATAAATAATTTTCACTTTTAGGTGTGCAAACTTTTTATGAGATAGACGAGAATACAAAGTATGCAATATCTTTTGGGATGGAGGGAGTAACAATTTGTGGGTTAGCTGAAATAATTTTTGCTAATAAGATGAAGATAATTTTGTATATTTAGGTCATCATATAAAATTGAATTTTTTTTTACGGTGACAAAAAAATTTTTGGGTGTGAAATAAATTGAATATTTTGGAGTACTATAATTCTTTAGTTGAGAAATTTATTCAACTGCCCTAATGTATTGTTTAATGTTATAACATGTGTATTTGACAACTTTATTGATTTCGTACAATTATTATTTTTAGTATGTCTAGTATGAGATTGTTTCATGCTATAATATGATGGTATTAAGTACAAAATGAAGGAAAAAATATTTTTTCATCCTGTAACATACATATTTTTTATTTTAATCCTGTAACATACAAATTTTTCTGATCCAGCTGACTTTTAAATTTTAATTTTGGTATTATAACTTTACAACCTTTTCATTTTAATCCTGTAACTTTATCAAATTTTTGGTTTTAGTCCTACCAGAGTTAGTAGATTATAGAACCAGAATAAAAAAAATATAAGTTATTGGATTAAAATCAATTTTAAAAATTAGCATGACAAAAATTAAAAAGAGTTAAAATTACTAGACAAAAATTATAATTTGAAAGTTAGTAGGAGAAAAATAAAAATTATGTAAAAATATAGGACAAAAATAACTTTTCCTAAAATAAAATATATTTCTAATTTTATCTTTTATATATCAAGCATTGTTTTCCGAACCGGATTGAACCGGCCGGTTCAACCGGTTGAACCGGGAACCGGTCACGGAACTGGTCCGGTTACTCCCAAAAAACCGTTTTTACGGTTGAACCGGTCGAACCGGCTATTTTTTTAGAAAAATATTAATATTTATTTTTTTTACTTATTTTTATTTGTCTTCTTAATCCTAATCAAACCAAAAGACAAAAACTTATTTTCACAAAAAAAAAAAAAAACTTAACAGTGAAGTATTAAAAAGAAATTAAAGAAAACCTACTTTTATTGAGTTATTTTATCTGTTTTGTATTTTGTGTTGTTATTTTATGATTCTATTGTATTTATTTAATTTTATAAGTGTATATTTATTTTATTTAATATAGAAAATATTAAAAAAATAAATATAAATTATTTTAACGGTTGAACCGCCGATCCAACCGGTTGGACCAGTTGAACCGTGAACCGGTGCCCTGTCCGGTTTGGTCACCGGTCCGGTTATGAAAACACTGATTTCAAGTAATAAAATATATATAAAAATAGCTTCCGTGCAATGCATGAGAAGGCAGAGTCCTAGTTAAACTAAATAGCTAAGGCTTCTAAGGTGGTGAACTTAGGCGGTTTATACCCCAAGTTCACATATCAACTACAGTAAGAGCAAGAGAGAGAACTCGAGAAAGAAATAGAGCCTGAGAAAAAAAAGAAAGAAAAGATTAGCAACGAAAATTAATATACCTTATTGATTTAGAAAGGAAAGACTAGGCATTCAGTGGCCAAACCTCAGGTAAGCACCATGCTTTAACGTATTACCTTTACGTTTTTTATTAAGGAAGATTGGAATTGATATATTAATTCGCTTTTAATGCATTTATTAAAACGCAAATTCTAATAGACAAAAACTTATATAAAAATTTCTACCGTAAAAATTATTAAAAATAAACTAAATGAAAAAAATACATTACGTGCCCAAATTCCTTGCCATGCATAGCACCACGCGCACGCAACCAATTTATGCATATGCAGGGATTAAGCCAAGCGGCCACGCCTTCTTTTAAAAAAAAAAAATGTTGTGAATTATAAAATAAATTGAATAATATTATGTTATAAATTTAAAATTTTATTTTTAATTTGTAATATTATATAAACAAATGCATATTAATATAAAGGAAAATATATGTTACTTTTCAGATTAAATATTGTTATTTTATATATATTTATTTGTTTGTATAAAACATATTTTCTCATAAAATATAAGAAAAATGTGTATTAATATAAAAAAATACTAGTTTTTTCATAAATATTTATTTATTTTTATAGAAATAAATATTTTTTTCATATAATAAAACATATAAAATAATAAAAAAGTGTGTTATAACATGAATCAATTTACCTAAATTTAAAGGGATGATGATTAAATTTAAAAGAAAAAAACACAAATAAGGGCTATATTTCCAGCAAATACTCAACCTGGGACACGTGTATATAATCATTTATTATAGGGGCAAATTAGCGTTAATATACCATTAGTTTAGATCAAATAGGACCTAATTGACCGACATTATCTTAACTATTACCCTATGGTCAATACATCAAACCGATATACAATTGCAGTAACCGACCTACACTCGTCCTGACGCCGGCGCCGTGTATCAGATCACAATACACCCAAGGTACATATAATTAATTGCCACTTCAAATTTCAAAATTTAAATTTCAAATTTCAGATCAAGCAAGTCATTGTCACGATTTTTCCCAGAATATGCAACGTGTAAATTGTTTTGCGATCTAATTGACGAGTTTCCAACCTTTATTGCATTCATGGAGCTCGAGGTATTGCTGTCAATCACGCACACAGGTGAATCTCGGGTAGTGAGGGTCGAATTGAGGGGTTTTATTCCCCTCGTTCAGAGCTTTAATTAGGTATCCGGTTTGGGGGTTTTGAACGGGCTCAAGCGACACAGCGAAACATGAGCCACGACGATGTGGTGGACGGCGGTGGTGAGGGCACCAGCACAACAGATTTTCTTCATTGGGGGCGATCGAAGGTGAGGTGGACGGCTGTGGTAGAGTTTTGGTGGCGAGGCCATGAGTTTCAGAACATGTGACTTCTGATTAATTAAGCTTCGAGTGGTGCGCCGTTGTGTGGTAGTGGATTCCGATTTCAGTGGAGTCAAGGTATGCCGCTTTAAATAGATAAGTTAATCTGGTCCCATCTGCAGAAGATTGTGGGTTTTTCTTCAAGAACTTCTTTCGTTACGCTGGGGGGGTGTTCCTCGTGTACATTATGCTGCCCTCAGGTGAGGTAGGTCTGACAGTGTAGACGATGCGACGGAAGAGGGCAATGGCCCAGTCGTTTCAGGTGCTGGTGGCGACCTGGAGTAGAGGGTGTGGTGTTTGTGTTTATTTAATATTTTTTGCTGGTGTAAATTCGTGCTGGTGCTTGTGTTTATTTAATATTTCCAGTATTCCTTTACATCAACTAAACCTTTTCTTAAAGAGTAGCATTCTATACATGCATTTTGTTTCAATTGCTTCGCAAAAATGATTTTACTACTATTTAGTATCTATCTATGTGAGTGGGCTTCTGCGTGAATTCATCATTTTTGCTTACGCAATCCTAGAAGTTACTGCTAACTGATATCTTGCCCTCTATTTCTAGTGCAACAGAATTTGATGTGTCAAAAATTGAGACTCTTTTCTCTGCCACAGTCCCAAAGAAAAGTAGCGGCAAAGGTGGAGCTCAGGTTGCAGCTAATCCTACCAAAATCATACTGGTAATGTTGTATCTAATAACTTGTTTATCTTGAGCTTATGTATTTGGTGGAATTTATTTATTTGTTTGAGGGGATTTGAGTGCACATTTCTGGAGGAGTTCCTATAAATGTATGAAATAATAAAACTTGATTGGATACTTATAAAATATTTGATGATCCTATACATTGAGTCATCTGACTAGTTTGTGAACTGAAAAAATATGATATTATCTAATTTTTATGTTTTGTATCTAGGCTTTATATCCCCCCTAAAATTGCTCTCAGCTATCCATTCTACTTTATAGGTGGACATAAAGACGGCCAACAATGTTGAAATCATGCTTACAAAATTGAAAATGTCACTTCCTGACATGATGGTAGTCTAAATGAATTCTTTTTTCCAGTTGTTTTAACCTGTATTCTCTAATGCAAATTTTTTTCATCAGTGAGAACATTAATTTGTTCGACAAACTTCCAAGATTATCACTAGTTTGCATTTTCTATGACTTTAACTTGGCCCCTTTTATTTATTACTCTAGACGCCCTACTTTATAGTTTGTGTTTGATTGTACAAGTAGCTAAAATATATTCTACATATGAGGGTATAAAGCAATTCAATTGGTGTTAATAGTTGATACCGATGAGTATTCTTCGATTAGACTACATTATTTGTATTTGTGTTTGAAGAATTTGATGATTCATTTGATATCAAATTATGGTGTATTTGATATTTTATTATTTGGTTGTAGCTCTGAGCCCATGGGAGATGATTGGGTTAGTTGGTTTCCGAAACTTCATGCTCTGCAAGAAGCTGCAAACGGACAAGTCCATTGATGATGATGATGATGATGATGATGATGAGTATGCTGCTGCAATGTCTCAAAAGAGGAACGGAATATCTTGGGCTCATTGTCCTTGGGCTTGTGTGATGTTTGAATATCTATTTTGGTCAATTGTTGAAAATAGAGTTATATTTCATGGAGTTTCTAGAGGGGAAAGAAAAAGGAATGAGACTTTTATTTCATCATGATGCTCATTGTTGAAAATAAAAATACTATATTTTTTATTATTGGTTTTTAGTTGATTAGTGTATTATACTTTTGATGTATTTGTGATTGTCAATTATACTATAGTATTTTTTTCAACTATACTATAGTTAAATTAATAAAGCGTATTGTATGATTACTGTAGCATATTTTTAAGAATGTTATACTACTGCTTTTCAGTTATATTATAGTGATCTCGATATACTATAGTACAAGATCATTTACACTATTGATAATCAGTTATACAATAATGCTCTCGATTATACTATAGTACTCTCATTTATACCATAATATAACTTCATCCCTTTTTCTTTAGCATGCCACCTTTTTCTAATTACATTTGTGCTATATTTCCAGGAGCATCTCAAACAGAAACAAATGAGATCTCTGTACTACTTGCTCAGGTTTTTGTGCTCTATTACTAATCTGTTCCTATAATACTTGCTCATTACACCTGTTTGTTATTCTTATATGAATATGCATATTCTTTGCATAAAACGAATTCAACACACTGGATATTCATTGATAATAATTACGGATAAATCCAAGACTATGTTATCAAAACATGTATCATTCGTGTTTGAATACTACGTCAATATTTGTAGGACACTGTAGTTGACCAGAGGAATATCAAGCATATGTCTTACCAATACTACCACATACGTGTGAGTGTGTATATATATATATTTAAATAGGTATAAATAATTAAAGCACATTTGGTTCATTATACTAGCAGGTGTTTCTTCCCATTATGTAATTAACAAGGTTGCAGTGTGGCATGATTATACTTTGTCCTTGCTTTGCTGGCAGTTTGGTTTGTGAACTGATTAATCAAACTGCCAATAATTTATATTTTTGGATACCACTCATGAACATGATCATTACACGTATGCTTTCCGTCTAAATCAAACAAAAGAAAAAACTTGCAAATTCAATTATAAATTGTTAAGTTTAATGAAACATTTGCACACACCATAATGAATAATACAAAAAGCAGGCTATACACTCCATATCATTTGTTGTTACTTGGTATAATACACCTGCAAGCGATATATCAGTAGTTACATGTACTATAGTGCAAGTTCAGGCATATAAAATTTTGGATAGCCTGTTCATGATTCGTCAATGATCACAATGTAATAATCGTGATGAATGAAAGATCTACAAACTTAATCCTACAAGGTAATATTATAATTTTGTAGTATAATCCTCATTGAATAAGTATTATCATGGCTAGCATTTAACGTACCCTAGACATGATATTCAATGATGTCTCCAAACTATAAGCAAGTAATACAGGCAGCAATAAACACATAAATATATAAAGTATATGTTGAACGAGTAATAGAAGACATGCATCCTATACAAAATCATGTGACCCGCTACGCATAGGATATCACAGCTCATAAGAATAGTCAAATCTTCTTACACATAATAATATTAATACCTAGGAACCCCCTTCCATAAATAACTTAAGGAGAAGAATATTCACAGACCACTTATCTTCGTACACACATACATATATATATATATATATATATAGCAAAATACTTAGTACCTTAAATAAGACAATGTTCTGCTCCCAAAAACCAAAGCCATCACAAAAAGAGCAGAGCATTATCAAGTTTCGTTGCCATTCAATTGGTAGCAGGTTACCTAACATTGACATCAGATCCAATAGGATCAACAAACCACTCCAATATCTTATCCCTATATGAAGCTGAATCATTCTCTCAGAATATCTTCTCCACCACACCCTTGTCGCGTCCCGGGATGCTACACTCAGATGATTGTTCATTTCTTTGCACCCTTGCACGCTTACTGCCCCCCCCCCTCCCCCCTTTTTTTTCCACACATCTTGCATAGTCTGCAATGTGAGAAAAAACTGGTTATGCCAGGTTAGCGCTGAATAAACTTGTGACCCCACACTTTCAAACAACATATTGCATATATCGTTATGTTATAGTACCAACCTTCATCGGATGATTCACTAGATGGCCTCATTACTGTTTTACCTATACACTAAATACACAATTCTCATATCAGTTATAGACATTTGTTATCTCTACTACAACCTGCTTAATTAGAATTAATTATACACCACCGGCCCACACCAATTTTCATTGATTTTGGGGGGTATGACAACATCCACGTACATCATTGAATGGTAACACTAATGAAGAGTTGTGTGAATAACATCATACCTCTATGCGTTTAGTGACCCTTTTCCATGCACTTGCGCTAACTACCAGTAACTAAAATCATAAATGGACACGTGATCATTTTTTAAAATAATAACATAGATGCATACTATATTTCAGTTGCACTTTACTCCACATTTATGTCCCCATACAATACCTAATTTAAACATGCAACAATTTTCTACCATTACAACAAAGAATGTAAACACAAGAAACTCCCCCCCCCCTCCCCCACAGTCAAATATGTATTACTAGATTAGTTACTTGTAGCCCTCAAATGACCACATACTGAACTGCAACCATAGTATATACATTATTGCTCCACTACATATATATACACCAAATGTATGTAGAATGATACTTACCATAATTCAGACAGTGAACAGAAGCTACCTATTTTGCATATATTACTTTCGTTGGTTCCATCTTATAGACACATATGCCTCAATTTCAGTCGCTCACTTTCATCTCACAACGTAAATATTACTTTCGTTGTTACGTAATTACAGACAATCCACATTATACATTTCAGCTAATCCATTATGCAGTTTGCTACAATTCTATTGTACTCTCTGCTAATTATCATGCTCACACACAGAGAAACAACAGAAAAAATCGCATTGCTTATACCGTTTCTACCTATAGGCTACGTAGCATTTTCAAGTGCATTTCAAAAATCTTACCGCATTGTCTCAAAATGAGCTGCCGCCTTCTCTGCACCCTCGAGTTGACAAATGTCTGCTCTTCACTATCAGACTCACCTGTTTGTCTCACTTTCCTCTTCGCTTTCCTCATATCTGTGCTCCATCAAAGCCAAAAAAAAAAAAGGTTTATAGAATGGTCGGTGAGAACTTAGAAACCATTGACACTGTACAATAACACTATTTCAGAAGTTTTACCCAAATCCACTACAGAGCTTTCCATTCTTTAAACCATTTACCCCAAAAATTAAAAAAATAGGGTTTCAGTCTACACCCAATTGACACATCAATCCATGTATATAAATACTTTGAATCGAAAAATACAAATATGTAATACAATTTTAGCTACAAACCTGTTTAATCTTCCTTGAATATGACTTTGCTTATAGTTTCTCTCACTCGTTGACATTCTTCGTTTCCCCCCGTGAGCTCCCAAAACCACAACAAATCCTCTGTGATACAAGCTTGTTCATATAACATATATTATTGACGGGGGTGTTGAGACGGTTGATTAGACTCACATCAATAGCCCCCTATGGTCTATAGATATAGGTTCCGGTTATTACCCAAAAAATAGCAATCTGCAATTAACTTACTAATTTGTCCCTCGGTGTAAGGCAAAAAGTTGTTTGCCCTCATCTTTATTTTCTTCATATAAAATGCCCATGATTGTGTTTCTCCCAATTTAAAACACATATTTATTCTTATAATAACATGCATTTGCTCATATAGTAACACACATTTACACATATAGTAACACAAATTGGAGAGCAAATATGTGTTACTATTAGAGTAAATGTGTGTTACTAACTTATAAAATGTTGTTATTTTACATATATTCATTTTTTTATAGAATAAATACTTTTTCACATAATACAAAATAAAATATATGTTATACAAGAATAAATATTGTTTATTCACAAATACTTATTTATTTTTATAGAAATAATTATTTTTTCATATAATAATATATGTATTACATGAAACAATATACTTAACTTTAAAGAGATAATGAATAAATTAAGAAACACATATTTATTCTCATAAAAATATATTTTGCTCATATCGTAACACACATTTTCCCATATAGTAACACAAACTGGAAGATAAATGTGTGTTACTATTAGAGCAAATGTGTGTTATTATCTTATAAAATGTTATTATTTTACATATATTCATTTGTTTTTTATAGAATAAATATTTTTTCACATAATGCAAAAGCAAAATGCGTGTTATTATAAGAACAAATATTATTTATTCACAAATATTTATTTATTTTTATAGAAATAATTATTTTTTTCATATAATAACATACGTATTACATGAAACAATATACCTCGATTTAAAGGAATAATTAATAAATTAAGAAGCACATATTTATTCTCATAAAAAATATATTTTGTCCATATAGTAACACTGATTTGCCATAAAGTAACACAAACTGGGAGACTAATATGTGTTACTAGTAGAGCAAATTTGTGTTACTATCTTATAAAATGTTCTTATTTTACATACATTCATTTGTTTTTATAGAATAAATTCTTTTTTACATAATGCAACAACAAAATGTGTTACTATAAGAACAAATATTGATTATTCATAAATATTTATTTATTTTTATAGAAATAATTATTTTTTCCATATAATAATATATGTATTACATGAAACAATATACCTAAATTTAAATGGATGATGAATAAATTAAGAAAAGCATATTTATTCTCATAAAAATATATTTTGTCCTTATAGTAACACACGTTTGACTATATAGTAACATACATTTGCCTATATAGTAACACAAATTGAGAGACAAATATGTATTACTATTAGAGCAAATATGTGTAACTGTAAAATTAAATATGTTATACAATATGAATAAATATTTATTTATAATATAATATTAAATAAATATTTATTTATAATATATTATTAAATAAATATTTTTTAATCAATATAATAATTTTAAAAATAAAAAACTAAAATAAATTTTAAAAAAGTTACCGAGTCGGTTTATGGGGTTATTAATATGTATGGGTGTATGGTGTGTGCGCGCTTGTAGGGGTGGGGGGAGGGTGGGGCCTGGGGAAGGCATATGGGTGGGAGAGGAGTTTAGCATACTGGGGGGGTGACGTGTGCGTGGGGGTATTTTTAATAATTATCTATATTTAGTAATTTTTACGATAGAAATTTCTACACAAGTGTTGCTCATTCTAATATGCATTCGGGTGTATAGTATGCACCTTGATTTTAATTTAATTTTGATTTAATTTGATATTTCCAAAAACACAGAGTACACGCCGTACTGTGTGTTTTTTAATTATTGAGGCATTAACTAGTTGTTCTTGGGATATTGCATAGATTGTTCTTGGGGTATTAAGGAGTTGTTCTTGGGTTATAACTAAGTTGTTTTCAGGTATTCCAGACTTGTTCTTGGGGTATTAATAAATTAAGGTATGTTCTTGGTGCATTACCTAGACTTGTTCTTGGGGTATTATTTAGACTTATTCTTAGATTATTATTTAGACTTGTTCTTGGGGTATTATAAATTGTTCCTTGAGTATTATTCGTTTATTAATTATTTATTTATTAATTATTCATTTATAAATTATTCTTTGGATATTATAAATTATTATTTGGGTTTTATATATTGTTATTTGAGCATTACAAATTGTTCTTTAGGTATTATAAATTATTCTTTGAGTTTATTCATTTATTAATTATTCATTTTATAAATTATTCACTGTGTATAATAAATTATTCTTTGGGTATTATAAGATGTTCTTTGGGTATTATAAATTGTTCTCTAAGTATTACCCGTTTAATTATTTATTTATTAATTATTCATTTATAAATTATTCTTTGAACATTATAAGTTATTATTTGGGTATTATATATTGTTCTTTGAGCATTATAAATTGTTCATTGAGTATTACTTGTTTATTAATTATTTATTTAATAATTATTCATTTATAAATTGTTCTTTGGATATTATAAATTATTATTTGGGTATTATATTTTTTTTTAATATTATAAATTGTTCTTTAGGTATTACAAATTATTTTTTGTGTTTGTTCATTCATCAATTATTTATTTATAAATTATTCATTGTGTACTATAAATTATGCTTTGGGTATATTATAAGATATTCTTTGAGTATTATAAAATGTTCTTTTGGTATTATAAGATGTTCTTTGGGTATTATAAGATGTTCTTTGGGGTATTATTTACACTTTTCCTTGGAATATTATTTAAATTTATTTTTGGGGTATTACTCCATTGTTATTCGAGTATTATAAAATAATTATTCAAAATGTAACATCAAAAGATTATAAATTACCTTAAAAATGATATTTTTCATAAGTTTATGAAATAAATGTACTATTCTCATCATATTAATCCACATTTTTACTTTTAATCTTTAAAATAGACACATATGCTTTTTTTATATAATGATGATGAAAATCAACAAGAATGCTTAAAAATTAAACTACTCAAAGCATAAAATTCCCCCAAATTTAAGTAATACCTAAAGAACAATTTACAAATACCCCAAGAACAATTCACAATACCCCAAGAACAATCAACAATATCCGAAGAACAAAATCATTAAATTATTCTTTAGATATTATAAATTATTCTTTGGATATTATATATTGTTCTTTGAGTATTACAAATTGTTCTTTTTAGGACGTATTATAAATTATTCTTTGGGTTTATTCATTTATAAATTATTCATTGTGTTTTATAAATTATTCTTTGGGTATTATAAGATGTTTTTTGGGTATTATAAATTATTTTTTGGGTATTATAAATTGTTATTTGGGTATTCTACACGTAAAAAATAATTTATATCCTAAATCATTTTCGTATAAGACTCATGATATAAATCATTTTCGTATAAGACTCATATGGATGTTCTCAAATTTAAAACTGTAATCAGCAAAAGCGCAAAAGAACGAAAAGATCACGGGAAAGGGAAGCACCTCATGTTTTGACGTACATGCATGTGTATTTCCTGTGTGATTTTCTCTCTCTACAAACCTAATGATATTGATGAATACAGGTAAGAAATCATGGCTATAAATCGCAACTAACACCCCAATATCTTAACTCAAAAACTTTTTTTTTAAAAATTAAAATATTGGATCAGAGAGAAATATATAGATATAATAATGTCCGTAGAAGCTTTAGCCATGGCTGGAGTGAATTACATGGAAAGTGGCCTCGGTAAAAGATTCTGGTTTCCTTCAACGACAGAGCATCCTTCAATTGACGGAGCCATGGAGGTGGACCTGCACGCGGCTTTGAATGGAGGATGGAGTGGAGATTATTTCCAGTGGTAGTTGACGTGTGGAGATAGCAAAATTGATTTGAATTTTGGGTGCACCGATACACCGGGCACCCAAGAATCACTCTTATTAAAATTTAGAAAGAATGTAATGCAGTTTATAAAAAATTAAGTTAATATTCTTAAGAAATGGTAGAACAGATTATGTAACTTTGCTAATATAGTTAATTAATTGATTGCAATAATATATATTGTTTGTTTATTTCATTTGACTCAACAGTGAAAAGTGATAAGGTTGGTTTGAGGGTGAGCATTGTCAATATTCTACGGATTTAAGGTAAGTAGAAATTTATTTGCAATTACAATGCATAAACATATTATTTTGTGAATTATATATGTTTGAGTGCTAATATGTGATGTTAAGTAGATTAATGTAATATATGATTTATATTTTGTGATTATGTGGAATGAGTCTGTGAGCTCTATGAGATGTCAAATGAGCCTGTGAGCTCTATATGTATTGTGGAATGAGACTGTGAGCTCTATACGTGATGTTGAAGGAGTCAGTGAGCTCCATATTTGACATGGGTTGAACCTGTGAGTTCAGTTATATTTAATTATTGTGGAATATGTTGCAATGCATCGCATTAAACATGCATATCATGCATTGAAATGAAATAAAATGGTTCTGATATGTTTGACCACTAATTATACACCGAGGGAAGGAGAGGCCACCTTGGAAGAAGCGTCCTAGGGAAACCTGGTGTAGGCCACCGTCTTATTTGATTGTACATTCGGAAGAGGCGATCTGGGAAGAAGCGACCTGGGGAAACCCAGTGTGAAAACCTAGTGTAGGCTACCTAGTGTAAGCCATCGTCTCATTTGATGACGTGGATATTGAGCTCTTTCTGGTGTGTGACAGTGTGTCTAGGGGCCCTTGCGAGTATTTGATAAAACAAATTGGTGATTTGAAAAGATAGTGCATGGGGAGTTTTTTAAAAGAATCGCATTAGCATGCATAATTTCTAATCTAGTTTATGCATTATAGGTAATTATAATGATATGTGATCTGCTGACCAAATTAGAGTAGTTGTGACGCTCTTACAGGCATTTTGAGTTGCGGTGCACATAGATGATGACCTGCTGGCAGAACCGTGGCTTATTTTGCTTTAGTTGTTGTATATTTTGGTTGTTTAGGGTTATGTATTGTACCATAATGTATAGGTGTTGGTTTTGGAAAGCTTGCAGTTTGCTAGTTTGTAGAAACTTTATTTATGAATATGACTGGTCGATGGATTTGTTATAATATTATTCTATTAAAGAAAAAAAATTATAGTTGGTTTTCATATTTTATTTTATTTAAACTTTTGTTATATATGTATGAGTGAGTGTGGTCGTGTCAATAACCAATATACGTCATACCCTTCAATTTATATTGTTCAGTGAAAATAACTTATATCTTCTACTCCTTCAGTCTCAAAAGACATTGCGTGTTTTTGGACACGCAGTTTAAGAAAAATATAAAATTTTGTATGAAAATAGTTTATAATAAGCTTATCATAAACTAGTTTTAAAGTATCAAGCATTTGATCAGGTATATTAAAAACCTCACTAGGAGTATCAAAAATTCGGGTGAATGACGTTATGTTATAATTCTTATAGAATTTATTGATTCAAACTTTTGATACTCCTAACAAATATTTTGATACATTTGACCAAATATTTGATACTTTAAAATAGTTTCATAATAAGTTTATCATTAATTATTTTCATATAAAACATACTCTAAGAAAAAAGAATAATAAGTACATTTTTATCAATATTATATATGTATTGTGAGAGTGGAGTTTAATAAATAATTTTCACTTATAGACATTTAATTTTTTTGTGGGACATGCCAAAACAGAAAATATGCAATGTCTTTTTGGGACATGACAAAATAATTTTTTTTTTGTGGGACATGCCAAACTTATACACTTTATTGAAAATAATTAATACATCTTGTACCCTTCAAATCAAGTTTCAATAAAAATAATTTGTACTCTAAAAAAATAATGCACTTTAATAAAAACAATTAATACTCCACTTGGTAGGCAATATTAGGCCATACTACAACCTTTTAACATTATTATACAGTCACTTGGTAGGTTGTATTAAACTCGGGTCAACCCGATTTAATATGGCGAGTTACAACGATCAAATATTGAAATCTTAAAAAACATTATTTTCTATCAAATTAATTATTCAACTGTTTCACCCATACAATTTTACTAAGGATTGAAGAGTATATTTCTCTTCCAATTCTAATCCTAACTATTTATTACTATGTTTTTTCTTTCTTCCTACGTTGCCACTCTCCACCTCCCTTGCTCCGCCAACACTCTCCACTACCCTTGCTCCGCGGATGTGGCCTAGTTACACAGAGCCAAACCCATCACCGATTTAGGTGGAGGCTTCGAGCTTTTCGTAGGTGAACATCAGTAAAGTTGCGGCCATAATTCTTTCAATGGCTTCATCTATCTTTATTCCTGACTCTGATTCCAACACCGATGAAAACTCGTTTGCGGGATCTAGAATCACCACCATTGGTAGCGATGATCAGATGCGCCGAAGGGAAGAGAGGGTGAAGCCTTGATGTTGTTGTTCCATTTTGTTAGCTCTGTTTTGAGAGGCACGAGAAGAGTAGTGGAGAAAATAATTTGCTGGTCTTGGGTGAGCGTGTTAGCTTCGATGATGCCCTGTGTGTCGGCTCTAGTGCTGGCGAAAGTAGTTGCAATAGAGTCGATATTTTAATTTTCAAATCTGGATTTTTAGTTTTGGGTTTTCAATTTTGATTTCTATTCTTTTGATTACCTTTCAATTTGAGTTCCAATTTCTTCATTGTTAAGATAAATTATTGAAATTGGTGGTGCTGATGATGATGTTGAATTATTGAATCTGGTAATGGTAAACTTGTTGTTGGGAAATAGATGGAGATGATGGTGGTGTAGGCAGAAAATAATATGTTTTTTTAAAAGGATAAATTTGTTAAAGGAATTACATTTATGTGCTTTATCAAAAGTAATTAATAGAAGGATAATTTTGTCATTTCATTATGTATCATATATTCAGGTAAACAAATCTCCTGGCATAGTATGCTCCCAGACAAAGTCTTTCAGACGAATTGGATAAACAAATCTATGTGTTCTTCGTTCTTTATGTTTATCAATTATCCTTAAACACGTTATCAGCACGATGATCTAACTAGCTGAGTTTTTAGATCTTTTTCTACATTCCCAAATTTGAAAACTAGCCGTAAAAAATTAACTCAAACCCTAATTTTCAGAATTATCAAAATCCATCTTCTTTACTGAGAAAGAATATCACGCACTGCCCTGCCGTATGCCTAATCCTAGGATACACTGCGGATTCAACCACAGATCATCATTGCTGCCGCTACTCGTTGGACACAGAATCTTGAATAATTTGTCCTCTTCTTTACCGCCAAAAAAGGGATACCCTAAAAATAGGCTGACGATTTCCCCGCCTTGGAATTGGTAAACTCCTGCCCTAATCGCGATGTCGTTGGCGATGTTTGCTCTCGCGCACTCTCCACCGACAAACACACACCCGAATCGGTGTAGCCATTCAGGGACGAATCGGGGTTGTTGCTATCTGCGTGGGATGCAATCCACTGGAATACGGACCACAAATTGTCAAAGGGGATCAGGAGGGGGTTTTCAGGAGCCAATCTGTTGTAAACAGAAAATAATTCCATCGACCAGCCGCTTGCAGTCTTGAAGTAAAGACACTGCCACTAGAACCCTTCACTCTTCAATCCCTTCAATTCCCCAATGACGATAATCCAGGGTCGTCCTTTTCCAACAATGCCACCACAAATGTCACTCACTGTCCTGGTATTTTTTTCCTTTTTCGCCGGTGCGTTACTGGTAAGTGGGTGTCTCCATTTTTGTTCTTTTTGTTGATTGAATACCGTGTTTCCATTTTGTGGCCTATCTGTTTCTGCATGAGTAAAATTTTATATCAAATTCTATGCCTCTAAAATCCGATCAATCGTGCAATAACCTTGGTTTACATTATTGATTACTCTGTGAAATTTAGAAAATTGTTAATTAGGTTGAATTGGATTTGGTTGGTGAACTAAATGGATACTCTAAATATCAGATGATGAATAGAATAGAGGAGTTTGTTTCAATCTAGTTTCCTGCACAGAGATGGGAATTAGAATATCATGCTTGAAAATTGAGTATGCGAGTGTGAGAACTGAGCATCTATGCTTGAAGGGCATTTCTGATGTCTAAGTCTAACTATTAAGTAAAATTTACATGAAGTTTAAGCTTAATTATGGTGCCTGCAACATGTTCGATAAAATTCTCAAACTAAATACACCCATGTTTGTATATATCTCTAAGTTTCGTAATTGTCTCTTCTCCAATCACCAATCCCAAATAAATATTGTGGCTATTTGTTTATTCTTTGGTTAATCGTATGGGATTGATTGTTGCGATCATGGTGTGTATGCTTATTGCTTATTACCACATCATTATGCTTGAATTTTATCATGCAAGAGAACTTGGTTTCTTTGTTGTTTACCATATGTTATGAAAGTCTAAACCAGAGAGTCATGGAAGGGAGTTCTTTGAAATATATATGTATATTAGTTTTCTTAATGCCACTTTTCAAAATGAGGTTGACCATGATAGAACAATTTGTGAATTGAATTTTTAAATGTGAAGGAACTGTCACAGTAAAGTTTCGCTGTGTTATAAAGACTTAATTCCTTTTAAATATCAGCACTTAGAATTGCTTGCCGCAAAATAGACTTGAGATTATTTACTGAAGAACTTAGGATTTTTTTGAAAAGCATGTTAATTTCTGCATATAATTTATTTGTATAAATTCATATTCATGATAAAGAAAATTCTTGGGAGATAATTATGAATTACAAATCAATGTGATGAAGTATTTTCACAAAGCATCGATCAATATGTGACATATGGTCTCAAAATCTAATTCAAATACACACATTCTTGAAAAGAAAATATTATTGCATATTGCTACGCTTGCACATTTAATAAATAATCTTCCTTATGTTACAATAAATGATGAAACATACTCGACCTGATTATATTGTATTGGACTAAAAAATAACTGAGTGTCATTCTCGCATTTTCAAGGAAATCATTTATGTTTCCAAAATCAATCATCCACGGGTGCCAAAGACAAAGCACTGTCTGATAAGGTCAAATTGAATTGATATTACATATTGACCATATTTTACTCAAAAAATGCCCTATATTACACAAAGAACGGTGTGGGGACTAAATGCCCTATATTACACAAAGAGCAGCTCTGATGGATAACACATTTTTTTAAAGTCTATTAAGACATAGTAATTTCTCAAGACTTATATTGTTTAATTGAAAAATAGAAAGAATCCAAAAGAAAATGGGATATTACGTACTAATCCATATGAACATGGAAATGATTATAACGTGTAGCACTAATGGCCCTAGAGCTAGAGGGTGCTGCAAATGTATTGACATTCCTAGAGGCCATAGTGATATCATACCAAACTATTATGCAAGCACAATATAGCAGTTAACTATATATAAGTGGTAAATGGGATCTAAAGTATAAGATACCCATTATATTAATCTCATAATAATAATTTTTCATTTTTCAAGAATGTTGTAAAGGCATAATGCCTGATTTATTTGAAATATTTGTAATGGTCTTAAAGTTATTTAAACTAGTGATGAGTTTTAATTTAGATTTGGATACGAGAATTTACCTTTATTAACACTGGTTCACTTATATTTTATTCGAATGTACTGAATTTATTTAGCATATATGGTTCAAAAATTATATTATCACAATGTAAAGTGATACATATACGAAATAAAAGAAAATATTAAATGAAATGCAATTCATTTTACTCAAAGTGAAAAGTAGATCATTTTATTCAAACTGAAAAGTAAATTATTTTGTTCAAATTGAAACTCAAAAGGATATGAGATTTTTGTTTGCCTAATTTCTAATGCTACACGCAAGTGTACGTGAGCGTTGTTGTGTTAAGACAAGTGACCAAGTTAAATATCGAACCAAGGGAAACAAGTGCTAATCCAATTTAATCCCTAGAAATATACTTCTCAAAATAAACAAAAGAAAAGACAAGTTCGGGTCCTATTCTAACAAAATGAAAATAGGGGTGAACTAATATAACTTCTGTAGAAGTGCAAGGGAGTGGGTGTATGCTCTAGGCAATCTCAATTATGCTTCAATTCAAGCATTAATTCATCTTATAGCTATCATGAGTTTCCTCAAATGCTTAAACTAGGTAATTAACACTTTATCAAGCACTAAATTCTCATTTGAATGTCTAATACTCCTATTGGTTTATTCTAAGCTCCATGCAATTCTCATTGTCATAGAAACCAAAACACAAGAACTTGGTGTGCACTACAATCAATTAAGAAAAAAATTGAATTAACTCAATTCCTATATGTTGCCAACTCAATCAAATAACTAATCTCAAGTAGCAAACAACCAAGCTTCAAAGGATCATCCAATTAGAGAGTTTTAATCATCTAAATCAACACAATCAAGATATAACATGAATCAATACAAAAATTAATACATAACTTCAATCACCCAAAACATAGGAGAGTTTAGCCCATGACTAATTCCATGAAAACTAACACAAACAACATGAAATCAATCAACATTCAATGAATTGAAAGAGAATTAGAAAGATCTTACCAAATGGAGAGAAATTTGCAATAATTGAAAAAACTTCAATCCACAAGCTTTAATGAATCTTCAACAATTCTTAAAATTGAATCATAGAAATGTAGAGAATCTAATGGAGAATCTACCTATTACACTTGATTAAAAATATAATGAAGAAATCAAAAGGAATTTGAGATATTGAAGTAGAAATGTAGAGAGAGAGAGATGGTAACTACCACAAATCTAATCCTAATCTAATCTATCTAAAAATATGTTAAAGTAATTCTCATTATTCCAAAATCTGAGTGAAATGGGTATATATAGGTGCCTTGGACGAAAATTGCAAAAAATCCCAGAAAATATCAAAAAACACATTTTTGCCCAGTTTAGTAAATACACCCACCAGATTGTTAAATACACCCACATGGTCAAAGGCTCCAGCGCTCGGTCAAATCTGGTTGAGCGGTGCATGTATTCCAGGGCAAAAGGGTTTCACTCGAGCAAAGAAGAACCGGCGCTCGACCAAACTTATTTTCTTCATATCTTGTGCTCTAGATCTCCGATTGACTCGATCCTTTTTGCATTGCAATCCTCTCTTAAAGCTCTTTCACATTGTATATTATTTTCACCATTTGGATTGATTTAATAAATCTAATATTTATCAAACTTGCTCGTTTTTCCACTCTTTTGCTTCATTTTTCTTACAAATGCACAACTCTTTGCAAAATAGGTCAATAATTAATTATATAGCAATTAGTATAATAAATGCAGTTAAAATAATCAAGAATCATATCAAAATCAGCATTAATTTGATGCAAATATGACCCTAATCAATTTCTAAAAGAACAAGGAACAATGTCTAATGAGACAATTGTTGAAATTAAAAAAACTCTATGTGCATCAAGAGCTAATCGAGCCTGTAAAATCTTAAAGATGTTTGTGCCATCGTTATTTGCAAACATACAGTGAGAATGAAATTTTATACATATCCAATTAATATGAAAGAAAACACATCTTAAAGGAACTAAGATGTCGATCTAGTGGTATGTACCTCACTACTATTCAAATTTTAAGATTATACTTTATCACTGGCGGACTATGTGATACTATATTATAAAAGCTTTGATAAGATAATACATAATTTGAAGAATTCACATTACATTCTTATATATTGAGTTACACATAAATGAGATGAAAATATGATATAATGCATGATATCGATCTTGTTGTTACATTGTCGCACTTCTTATTTTCTGACGCACCAAATACACTATTTACATCTCACTATGCCTCATTATAAATTTTAAAGGCAAGTCACTCATTCTGCCAAGCCTACTCTTTAGCAAAAGTAACATTGAGACATATTTATGCTAAAGATACAAAATAAAATATTTCATTATTACACATGATGTATGATATGTGTGGATTAATTATCCAGTATACAAATCATTCAAGTATTTCATGGTACTGGATTATACTTTAACATACAAGTCACATGTCACTTTACATTCCACAAGACATTATGCATGCAAAACTCTTAGCACAATAATTAGGGTCATAATTGCATGTTTTAGCACTCATTTCTATATGCTTTTGGTGATGTTATGTTCATATTTGACCCTATTATGCTATACTTTGTGTATTTAACCTTTTTTGGGTAGGAAGTTGTGATTGTAGGTGAAAACGAGCAAAATAAGGAAGAAACAAGCAAGATCGAGAAAAGTCCTAAAATTGGGAGTTGAGCCAATGGAAAAAATTAATGTTTCATGTTGAAGAGCTTGAAGAGAGGGTCGCAATGAAAGAAGAATCGAGTCAATCGGAGTCCTAGAACTCAAAATATGACAAAAATGAGGAAGTCGCACATCGACTGAGCCTAAGGATCCAGATCGGCAGCACCTCCTCTCAAATCGGCAAGACCCACACTTGTGGTCGCGTGCCTCAGCACTGGATCGGCAGCTTTTCAGTGTGTGATCGGCAGCAGTGCAAAATTTCCGAAATTTCAGGGCCATTTTCGTATTTTCGCGCGTTTAAATGAAGGGCATCTTAGTAAATGATCTAACAGTACTTTATATACTTCCATATCAGATTTCCAAGGACATCACTTCATTCTTAGATTCTACACACATCATCATATTCTCTCTCTAAATTTGTAGAAGTTAGAGGTAGTTTCCATTTGGGTTCTTTAGATTTCTACTTCCGATTTCTACGATAACTTTTGATCTACCGATCGGATCTTCAATCCATTTGTTCCTGCATTCTTGCAATAGCTAGAGTTACGTTTCTACCGTTCAAATTTCGATTTCCATTGGCAGATCATTTTCTAGCATTTAGATGTAATTTGTATATTTCCAATTTCCATTGTAATAGGTAATATTTCTACATTCCTTTATAGTTCCTGCATAATGATGATTGTAGTTAGTCCAATTACTCTTTTGTTTACACAAATAGCCATGGGCTAATTCCTTTGTGTGTTAGTGTATGATTCCTATGGAGTAATGTGGTGTAAATGTTGATCTTAAAAATGCTATGAGTTGTTGTATGATCAAATCTCTAAATTGATGGTTTGTATGAATGCTTGGAATGCATAATTGATTGAATGAGCCATTAGGGAGTTAGTCTCAATTAGAATTGGTCTACTTTCCTAAATCTTCTTGTTATTAGGCCATTGCATGCTAATTGTTTGATAAAATTCCTAAGATAGTGAGAATTATCTTTAGTGAATAGGAAGAACAATTAGAGGCTCTAATGTGTATCTAGGGAGACCTTTGCATGTTAGCGTGACTTGCCAATTGATTGTATAATATCTCATTGCATGATTAAGTGATACATCACCATGTGAAACATAGGATAGTACACTAATACACCTCTCTCACAACTTGCTCACTTTGCATACCAAGGTGATAGGTAGTTTGCTATTTTGAAGCACTAGTAGACATTAGATATCGATTCCCCTTTATTACTTTGTTGATTTCGAATTGGAACAATAATTGTACCTTACATTCACCCATCTCCCTGAGTTCGATAAATAATAAACTTGGTCAATCTTGCCACGACGATAACGATCACGTACACTTGTGTGAAGACACCATTTAGGCAAACACACAAGTACATGTCTTAGAGCCCACCACCCTAATCACAATATCACATTATTATCAGGATCAATGTAAAACATCTTGGTACCCATGTGCTACACAAAAATGTCTCACAGGGGCCACAATCTAGAGAAAATAAATGGTGGTTAATGCATTGGTTATGCGCACCAATATCCATTTCTCTGCATGAGTTTATGCAATATTGCATGCATCTTTACTTATTCATTCTAAACCCACTATTAACAACTTGTGTACCAGTCGATAACTGGATATGAACCTGATATTTCACATTTACGCATTTTTTGTTGTGTAACATATGTGCCGATTGCACCCTCACAGCGCACTAAAATGGGTCCTAAAAAACGATTAAGTATTTATGTTGGATATAAATCTCCAACAATTATTCGCTACTTAGAACCCTTGACAGGCGATCTATTTACCGCTAGATTTATTGATTGTCACTTGAATGAGACAGTCATCCCGTCGTTAGGGGGAGATAAGAAAAAAAATTTATGTGGGAACTATATGAAGTGTCATGGTTGATTCTTACTCTGTCTCATTTGATCCCCAAACTTCACAATGAGAAAGTGATGTAAAATAATAAATATTCAGAATGTAACAGATTAGATGCCTGATGTGTTCATTGATATTGCTAAAGTTACTAGGTCATACATATCAACTGCAAATGTGCTTGCAAGGTTATAAGCTCCCAATAAGGGGAAAAACACCGTAGAAAAGGTGTTGCAAGAACACTTGGTGGAGGTGTGGTTGAGGTCATTGCTCCTAAAAGGAAATGGGGGAGGCCACCTGGTTCGATTGACACCACCCAAAGGAAGGAATGTTAGGTGTGGCACAATTCAATTCATTGATCATCAATGTTAAGAATACATCTTATGAGATTATCTCTGTATATAGTTATGTCCAAGAATCATTACTGGAGGACGTCCGATGTTTAATATGGTTACAGAGAATGAAAAATCTATATTAATTATGAGAGTGCATATGAGTCGATGGACAGACATTACACAGAAACTAGTGATGTATTTATTTATTTATTATATTGCTCAAGAAAATATAGAGCACGATAAAATGGAACCAAACAGTTGTAGAATATCAATAAGAGAAAATTGGCCTAAATACAAGAATCACTCTAGGTAGAACTTGATTTCCTGACAAAGTGATGGGTATTTGGTCCGGTAGTGCTAGCCCCACTAAGTGTAAAGCCTGTGGGACATAAATAACTCATTTTCATAAAACGTAATGAGAAATATATGGACCTGATATATAAAACCTGCCTTATAAAGAAAGATTTCTCATAGCTCTCTGGAATTGATTATGAGGAGACATACTCTCTTGTTATGGACGTTATAACATTCTGCTACTTAGTTAGCATAGTAGCATCCGAAGGATTGGAAATGCAGCTTATAAATGTGGTTACTGTATATCTCAATGGGGATCTTGATTCTGATATATATATATATATATATATGTGTGTGTGTGTGTGTGTGTGAAAGTGCCTAATGGCCTTCCATTACCTGAATCAAGTAACTCTAAATCACAGAGTCTTTTGCAATATATGGAAACACTCACTTTATATATTGATACAACCTGGACAGATGTGGGTACCCATTTAAGTGATTACTTGATTGAGAAAAGTTACAAAAGTAAAAGAACAATGCCCCTGCATATATATAAAGAAAAATAAGTTTAGGATTTGCGATTATGACACTTATGTTGATGGATGAACATAGGTACTCTTAATGAAATAAGAGAAATCCTGAAACTAATTGAAATTTGAATTTGAGATGAAAGATCTTGGAAAAACTCAACTTTATTGAGTTTGTGGAATACTTATCCACCAGTCTACATATGTCTGAAAGATGTTCAAGCGATTTAACATGGACAAAATGCATTCTATTAGCACTCTCATGATCGACCGATGTTTGGATTTAAAGAATGTTCCATTTCGTCCAAAGAAAAATGACGAAGAAATACTAGGATCTGAAATTCCTTGTTTAAGTGCAATAGGCGCATTATTGTACTTAGCTCAATATACTCGGCCAGATATTACATTCTCAATGAACTTGTTAACTAAATTTATTACAGGACCAACACAATATCATTGGAATAGTGTTGTACTTTGATAGTTAAAGAAATCATTGACATGGACAGGTTATTTTCTATATAAATGTTGAAAGGGACTGCAGATGAAATTGCAACCCTTGAATGCTATCCTATACACTTATATACCAAATAATATGTTATTTGGTTCTACTAATGTTTGTTATATCATAACCACATGAACATTCCCATATTGATTATGTGTTTACCATGAGAAACATGGTGATATCTTAGGCATCAATTAAGAAAACTTTGATAGCTATCTAGAGATTAGTATCTTACACGAAGCAATTTGTGAGTGTATTTAGTAAAAATCTATCATCATACATTCAAGGAATCAGTGGCTTGAGAGCTACCACTGAAGATCCTTTATGTATATACAAAAATATATTACATGCATCGAACAGATGAAACTGTTTATACAGGTAATAATATAAAGTATATATCACCGAAGTTTTCCTATAACATGCAACAACAAACTTCGCTCAAGATTCAAGTAATTTAAGTAAGCTCTAAAGAAAATGTGGCTAATCTATTTACATAATCATTGTCCAAGATAATTTTTGAGAAACATCTTAAAGGAATTAAGATGTACATAAACTTTTGAGCTCACTTGATAGATGTATCTCTCATTGAGAGGCATAGACTTCAGGGGGAGTCTTAACATAGGAGTGTTGCAACTCATTTTCCCTTCGACCAAAGTTGATTTTTCTTATATGGATGTTACATGGCAAGATTTTTATCGAGGCAACATTCATGCACCATTCATCCTTTTGATTTGACACAAGGGAGAGTGTTAAAGGAAATTACATTTATGTGCCTTCATCAAAAGTAATTAATAGAAGGATGGTTTTGTCATTTCATTATGTATCATATATTTATGTAAACTTAGTTTGTAGTGGAATAATCTTCTGGCTTGGTACGCCCCCAGACGTAGTCTTTCAGACGAACTAGGTCAACAAATCTCTGTGTTCTTCTTTCTTTATATTTATCAATTTTCCTAAAGTAAAATTGTATTTTTACATTTATCCTATGAATTATTACACTCTACCAATCAACATATTAAAATAGTACACATTTTAATACATTCTACCAATCACCCATAATATAATATTTATATCATCTTTTCATACTAAGTTAATACTCAAATTAATTATCTCATCTCTCCATACTAATTTTATATGAGATACCAATTGCAACCTTTAACTAAACAATAATACCCTTTCAGTCTATTAATAGTTGTCATAGAAGCACAAAGTCTCCAGTGAACAAAGTTTATATTATACAATTAATACCTCCAGATGTATCATTTATATCATTAGAGTAGTAAATTGAAATTATAGCAATAAAATATTTATATGGTATGAATGAATGCACCAAATGATATCAATTTCATACCATAAACAAATTTCACAAGAAACTACCCTAAAATGATAGCATTATGAACGTTGAGCGTATAATCTTGAGTTTGAGCAACAACGACTGCAAGTTCAGTTATCAAACTTATTGATGTAAGAGCTATTGTAAAAACTCATGAATTAGAGCAAGCAAAGAATGATTTCTTCGGGCAACGTGCAATACAACACCACTTAGAATTTGAAAATGAGAGTCTAGGAATGACATATGGATTTAAAAACCGAACCCCATTAATTATTTCGAGAAAGAAATGCACTACGGTAAACCTTCAAACCAAATGAAGAATAACGAAAATGGTTAATCTGCATGGGCAGATTCTGCTACCTAGAAAAGGATACAAAAGTCATTATAAATTTAAGTTATATGATAATTGACTAATATGCCCTTAACACCTCAAAATCTAATTTTGTTTTCAAATTTTCAAATTTGAAATCCTAAACACACACACTCTCTCTCCCTCCCCCCCCCTCTTGTTAATCATGATTACATATTCCAAGATATTAGAATTACTTACCATAATAAATAAAAAATAATGTCTACACGCATCTTCTTCCTTAAATAAAGATAAAATAAAAATGTCACTTCATCGTCCTCAAATAAAAATAAAATTGATATGTTAAAATGAATTTTTAATTTCTAATCTTTTGAAGATAATCAATATATTAAGATTTTAATTATTTTTAACCTGTAATCTTTTTTTCAAACTAATAATTTAAAAATATCTCTTTATACGAATATATTTGTTATTGTAACTTTTAAATAGATAATAAATAATATTTATTCAATTTTTAAATAATTCAAGTTTCTCATATTTAATGTTATTTAACAAGTCAAAGAGAGTAATATCTCTCCTATTTATCTCTCAATCACGTTGATAGGAGTTGATAGAATATTCTATTTTCATGCACATATGCTTGCTAGTAGTTTCTAATTTTTTGTTGTTGTGAATTAATATGGCTTTTGATGAGTAATAGAATTTAAAATAAAATAAAAATAAATTTAAAATATTAAAATATAAAATATATCTATATAAGCTTTGTTTTCAATTAATGGTCACGGTTTGAAACCATAAATTTAGCAATCATTAGTAATTGTTGGTTTTATATATTTGAGTATTCAAAATTTTAGTTTTGTTTTTCACTTAGTTAATTCAACAGTTTTTAAAAAATGTTACCCAATTAATATTTTGAAAAATAAATTCACAACTAGTTCAATAAATTGAAATTTCATTTTCTGAAAGTAAATTTTTCTTTCAATATTATTTATTAATAAAAATAATTTTATTTTACTGTACAATAAAATATAAATATTAATTTTGTCTGACTAAGTTGTAATGTTTTCTAGCAGAATTATATTATTCGACTAAATTCTTATTTATAATAAATATCAAATTAAAAAAAATCAACCATAATAATATATTTCATTCATAATAGAAATTTCATTCATAACAAAAGTAGAACTCATTCATAACAAAAGGTAGATAGCTAGGATTCAAACTTCATCATAAAAAATAAAAAGTAAAAATATTCAACACAAGAGAACAAGATTTCACAGACGTCTTCATTTTTCATTCACGGAAGCATTGACCGTAGCAGCGCTGGTGGTGGAATCGGAAAGGACAATAACATGGATATTGTTCTTGTTAACAACTTCGAGATACAAGTTGTGAGCATTCATCAATGGCTCAAGTCAACTACTAGAGACTCATCTCACCCTCCTACCTACAAGAAGGGTTCTAGCAACTTCTTGAAGAACCATCTGGCCTACAAAATCCTTTCCACAATAAGGAACAAAGCGGGTGAAAAGCTCCATAACTTCATTTTTCAGCGCGATATATTGCACCATGGTGCGGTCATACATGGTCTCTAAGCTTGTTGGTGATGGAGGCATCAACCATTCTTTTTGTATCAGTTGTTTGATAGGAGTATGAGCCATTGTAAAAGTAAGCCACAATAAAAGATGAAAAATAAATGAAGATAACACAGGAGTATTTAAAGATGTAAATTTGGAACCCTAAACTCTATAGCCACGAACCACGATAAGGTAGTGCACTCATTAATGACATTGTTATTATGTTAATGTGAGTTTTTAACTTCTCTTATGTTTTAATTTTTTTTTAAATTAACTATAAGTTCAATCTCTTCATTAAATAAATAAATTATTCAAACTCATTTAATTAGTAACAAGTAATAATTGGATTTAAATAAATAAATAATAAATCACATGTGAACTAACTTTAACTACTAATAACTAACATTTACCGATAAAAAAAAAATCACATGTATACATAAATAAAAAAGATATATTGAAATATGCACACGTAAATATCGTTATTCACATTTCAATATCTATCTATATATTACTTTTAAGAAGACACGATTTAATATATGTATAATGGCACGATTTAATAAATAATTTCAAAAATATATAATCGAATATTCAAGAGATTTAAATTGAATAATTAAAATTCTAAATAAAAGGGATTTAATGAAAGTATTGAATAACTAAAATTCTAATTAACTAAAATTAAAAGGGATTTAAATTATAATGTTATCATAACGTTTATATTTTTCTAAAAAAAATTCCTAATTAATTAGTGTTCGTGAATTGGATTCGAGTGTATGGGTTAGGGTTGTTCGATTCGATTAGTGAGTTGGGGTGATTATACTTACTATCTACTCGTATGACCGAGTGATTTCAAAAATATTTTTAAATTATAGTGTTAACATAACAATTATAATTTTCTAAATAATTTCTAATCGATTAATGTTCGTGAATTGGATTCAAAATTATGGTTTAGGATTGTTCAATTTGATTAGTGAGTTGGGAGTGACTATACTTACTATCCACTTGTAGGACCGAGTTATTTAAAAAAATATTTTTAAATTGTAATGTTATCATAACGATTATAATTTTTAAAAAATAATTTCCTAATCGATTAGTGTTTGTTAATTCAATTTGAGTTTACGGGTTAGGGTTGTTCGCTTTGATTAGTGAGTCGGGGGGTGACTATACTTACTATCCACTCGTAGGACCGAATTATTTTATAAATATTTTTAAATTATAGTATTATCATAACGATTATAATTTTAAAAAAAAAATTCCAATCTATTAGTGTTCATAAATTGATTTCGAATTTACAGTTTAGGATTGTTCGATTCGATTAGTGAGTCGGGGTGACTATACTTACTATCCACTCATAGGACCAAGTTATTTCAAAAATATTTTTAAATTTTAATATTATCATAATGATTATAATTTTTTTTTAAATCATAATCGATTTGGGTTAGTGAATTGGATTCGAGTTTACGCGTTAAGTTGTTAGATTCGATTATTGAGTCGGGAGTGACTACTTACTATCCACTCGTATGACCAAGTTATTTTAAAAATATTTTGAAATTATAATGATATCATAACGATAATAATTTTCAAAACAAATCATAATTGATTAGTACTAGTAAATTGGATTCGAGTTTACGGGATAGGATTAATCGATTCGATTATTGAGTTTGGAGTGACTATCTACTCGTATGACATAGATGTTTCATAAATATTTTTAAATTACAGTGTTGACATAACAATTATAATTTCTAAAGAATTTCTAATTGATTAGTGTTCGTGAATTGCATTTGAATTTATGATTTAGGATTGTTTGATTCGTTTAGTGAGTCGAGAGTGACTATACTTACTATCCACTCATAGGACCAAGTTATTTAAATTTTTTTTTTGAATTTTAATGTTATCATAATAATTATAATTTAAATAAAATATTATAATCGATTAGAGTTTATGGGTTAGGATTGTTCGATTCGATTAGTGAGTCGGGAGTGACTATACTTACTATCTACTCGTTGGACCAAGTTATTTTAAAAATATTTTTAAATTATAATATTATCATAACGATTATAATTTTCAAAAAAATCATAATCGATTAGTGCTAGTAATTTGTATTTGAGTTTACGGGTTAGGATTAATCGATTCGATAAATGAGTCAAGAGTGACTATCTACTCGTATGACTGAGATATTTCAATTTTTTTTAAAATTATAGTGTTATCATAACGATTATAATTTTCTAAAGAATTTCTACTTGATTAGTGATTAGGGTAATAATTGCATCATATTCGATCTATTTTAGCATGATATTGAGTGGTTTATGTGCATTATTGACCCTAATATGCTATACATTGTATTATTCACTCTTTTTAGCAAGAAAGTTGTGTTTATTGGTGAAATCGAGCAAAATCGAGGAAATTATGATAAGGAGGACGAGATGACGTGATCCGAGCACTTGGGGAAGCTTAAATGACCAAAAGAAGTCCTTGGGAAGCTTGGACGAGCCATAGGATCGAAACGGAAAAAGTCGAAATTGAACGTCACGAGACATGCCCTGGTCGAGCGGCTCATGAAGGTTGGTCGAGCGCCCGTAGTTGGTTGGTCGCGCATTTCCAGTCTGTTAGCGCAAAATTGTTGCACGCGACAACAAGAAGAAGCTCACGCGACCATGCTAGATCGCGCGCTCCGTGACGGCTGGTCGCACGGTAGTTCGGATTTTTAATAACTTGAGGGCAAAGTTATCTTTTCGTGCATTTAATGAAGGGCATATGAGTCTAAGAATTGTGAGCACTATATATACCCCAAGGATCAGATTTTGGAGGAGCTTTCATTGAAATTTTGTTCATTTCATTTCATTAGATAGTTAGAGAGAGATTAGTGGAGGTTACCAATTGGGTTAGGAGTTAATTTTCAATCTTCTTTCTTCAATTACTTTTGATCGAGCCGTTAGATTGTTAATCCATTTTTCGTTTTAGATTCCCCATTGAATTTCCTACATTTGTACGGTAGCATCTAGCGTTTTAAGTTCCGGATCAAGAGTTAGCCATAGAAGGTATTTGGAGTGTTTTTCAATTACTACACAATTGGTAAGATTCTTTTAATTTTCTTTCATATTAGTGTTAATGATGAATGTTCTTAGCTTAATTGTTGTTTTGATTTGCCAATTAGCTATGGGCTAATTCTCTTGTTGCATGGGTGTATGAATACTATGGTGTAGTTTAGAATCTTGTTAATCATATGCATGAATGAGTGATCTTAATGGATTAATATTCTCTAATTTGATGATTTGATTGAACTCTTGGTGTAATCACTTGGATGTTTGAGCCTATGTGAGTTAGTAACACATGAGAATTGAGTTAATTCATTGAAGTTCTTAATTGAGATTTGTGCACATCAAGTGTTTGTATTAATGCTCTTATGTCAATGACAATTGCTTAGGAGCTAAGAACCTCTCAAATGGAGTATTAGGTGTTGTAGAGAGATCTAAGAACTTGATAGAGTTTTTAGACTTGAATAAGACATTAAGTGATCTTATGCATGCTAGGATTGATAAGTTGCTAGATGAACCATAGTTGAAGTATTCCAATGCACACAACCCAAACACTTGCTCACTTTGCAAAAGATGATAGTTAGCATTTACTTTTTTGTCAAGAGTAGAAAGAATCAAATATATTTTCTTGTTTTCATTAGCTATTACCTTTGTAAACAATCAATACTAGTTTAATATCGCATCGTTTCACTGTGTTCGATATTTTAACTTGGTCAACTTGCCTAAGCAACAATGTCCACGTACACTTGCGTGAAGCATACACGAAATAGTAAAACAATTAGTGTTCGTGAATTTGATTCGATTAGTAATTATTCGATTCGATTAGTGAATTGAGAGTGACTATACTTACTATCCACTCATAGGACCAAGTTATTTTAAAAACATTTTTAAATTTTAATGTTATCATAATGATTATAATTTTTTTTTAAATCATAATCGATTAGTGTTAGTGAATTGGATTCGAGTTTACGGGTTAGGATTTTTCGATTAGATTAGAGAGTAGGGAGCGACTTAACTTACTATCCACTCATAGGACCAAGTTATTTTAAAAATATTCTAAATTATAATGTTATCATAATGATTATAATTTAATAAAAAAATCATAATCGATTAGTGCTAGTAAATTGGATTTGTGTTGACGGGTTATGATTAATAGATTCGATTAGTGAGCCATGAGTGACTAACAACTCGTATGACTGATATATTTCAAAAATATTTTTAAATTATAGTGATATCATAATGATTATAATTTTCTAAAGAATTTTTAATTGATTAGTGTTCGTGAATCGGATTCGAATTTACGATTTAAGATTGTTTGATTCGATTAGTGAGTCGGGAGTTACTATACTTACTATCCACTCATAGGACCAAGTTATTTCAAAAATATTTTTAAATTTTAATGTTATCATAATTATTATAATTTAAAAAAAAATCATAATCGATTAATGTTAGTGAATTGGATTCGAGTTTACGGGTTAGAATTATTCCATTCGATTAGTGAGTTGGGAGTGACTATACTTACTATCCACTCGTAGGGCCAAGTTATTTTAAAATATTTTTAAATTATAATGTTATCATAATGATTATAATTAAAAAAAATCATAATCGATTAGTGCTAGTAATTTGGATTCGAATTTACGGGTTAGGATTAATCGATTCGATTAGTGAGTCAGGAGTGACTATCTACTCGTATGACTGAGATATTTCAAAAATATTTTTAAATTATAGTGTTATCAAAATGATTATAACTTTGTAAAGAATTTCTAATTGATTAGTGTTCGTGAATTGAATTCGAATTTACAGTTTTGGATTGTTGGATTCGATTAGTGAGTCGGGAGTGACTATACTTACTATCCACTCGTAGGACCAAATTATTTTTAAAAAAAATTAAAATTATAATATTATCATAAAGATTATAATTTTTAAAAAAATCATAATTGAATAGTGCTAGTAAATTGGACTCGAGTTTACGGGTTAGGATTATTCGATTCAACTAGTGAGTCGGGATTTTTTTATTCATATTTTATTTTAAGAAATACAAATTAGGATTTTTGAAGTATTCTTTGTTTTTTATATTTTAAATATTAATTTTTTAAATATCTTAAATATTTCTTTCATTTATATATTTATAAATAATAAACATTAATGTTGGAGGTGGATTTGTTGGGTTGGTTTAATATGGAGTGGAGTTAATTATGTTTGTGGAGGGAAATGAAGTTGAGCGCTAGATTTTCAATATTAAAAAAATAAAATCTTGAAAAATAATATTTGGGGATAACTTGAAAAATGCATTATAAACTCACACGACAACACCATAATACTAAATCTACTCATAAAAAAATTAATTATAAAATTCCTTTTAATATGTTATTTGGTTATAGTTAATATTTTTATATTAAATATTAAGATTTATTTATGCAACTTAAACGTGGGTTGAGGGTATAGTAATTAGTGTTGTTATTTAATTTTGTTTTTAAAGTTATGATCATAGCCGTTGTTATTACATATTTTTTGAAGAATGAACTATATTTAATATGAAGAAAAAGTGTCAGTACTTTACACTACACCTCACATGACCTTTTATATTTCCATATTTATTTGATAAATAAAATAAAATAATTTCAAAAGTTGATAAAAACAAAATTAAAAATGTTTTCATGAACATGAACACCAACAAGAACATTAAAAGTTTGAATGATCAATTGTATCAGTTATTTGGCAGTGAATTAGAAGGTGAAGATCATATTTTAGAGAGCATCAATGATGAACATGAAGATATTCAGTCAGAGTCTAATGCTCATGCACATACCAAGATGAGTTTAATCATGATGGCGATACACAGGAAATACAGGACAATGGACCAACGAAAGGTATGACTTATGACAGTTTTGAGAGTGTATTCCAAGCCTATCAAGAATATGCAAGAAAAATTGGATTTTGTGTTGAAGAGAACATTAAGCAAAGAAAAACTTTCTTTTATGGCATGTGGTAAATCAAGAGTTCCGATGACACAAAAGATTTCAAAAAACGGTGGGATGTCCAGCTCATCTCAATGCAATAAAGCAAGATGATAGATCATGGATTATTTCGAAAATAATTACAGCACACAATCATGATCTGCCACTCAATATGTCAATCTTGATGCCTGCTTATAGAAAACTTAGTGTACACATGAAGAGACAATTGGAGGCCAATGATATTGCTAGTATTAGGCCAAGTTAAAATATTGATTGTGTGAAGTTCAAGCTGGTGGTCTTGATAATATCGTTTGTCTTCCAAAAGATTGTAGAAATTTTATAGAGAGTAGGAGAAGACTTAGGCTAGGTGATGGAGATGCAGAAGCTGTTCGTAAGCTTTTTGTAAGATTGCAGAATCGGGATGGAAATTTCTTTTATTTGTTTGATATTAACGATGAAGGTAGGCTAAGAAATATATTGTGGATTCATCCTAGGAGTCGAGCTGCATATGAGGGCTTTCATGACGTTGTGAGCTTTGATACCACATACTTAGTCAATAAGTATGAAATACCATTTGGATCATTTGTTGGAGTCAATCATCAGGGTCAATCCATATTGTTAGGTTGTGCTTTGGTGACATGTGAAGACTCTGAATCATTCAAGTGGATTTTTACAAATTGGATTAATGCAATGGGTGGGGTTGAACCTACAGCAGTAATAACCGATCAATGTGAAAGCATCAACAATGCATTGAGGGAGGAACTTCCAAGCACTATACATAGATATTGCTTGTGGCACATTATGTCAAAATTACCTCTAAAATTCAAAGGTATTTCTGATTATAATATCGCAACTTTGAGTTCAAAGAGATTATTTATGATAGCATTACAATCAATCGTTTGAGATAAGATGGACTGAATTTTTGTTCAAATATTGTTTGGAAAATAAGGATTGACTTCTTAATTTATATGTAGAGAAGGAAAAATGGGTACCAGTGTACTTAAACCACATGTTTTGGGCAGGAATGATATCAACCCAGAGAAGTGAGCGCATGCATGCATTTTTTTGATGATTACATTCACTCGAGATGTACCTTGAAGGAATTTATGGAACAATATGAAGTGGTAATTGGAAAAAAAATACAAAAAAAATTATGACTGATTTCGATTCAAAGACAAATGTCATAAAGTGCGAACAAGATTTAATTGGGAGTTGCAATATCAAAATGCCTACACAAATACCATGTTCCGAAAATTGCAGAATGAAATTAGAAATTTGGTGTGTTGTAATAACATTCCAAGTCCAGAAGATGAGGTTCTTGACGTTGGTATTGAGAAGTTTCAGGTGATGGAGAGAAGTATCCGAAATAATATCGATGAGAAGAAATATACATATATAGTAGAGTATCGTCCGAATGGAGAATATCTAAGCTGTCAATGCAAGAAATTTGAGTTCAAGGGAATTATTTGTTGTCATATACTTCGGGTGATGACTCAAAAGAATATTTTGTTTGTTAATAAAAGATACATAATAGATAGATGGAGGAAAGACATCCACAGACATCATTCTCATGTATTTTTTGGAGGTGGATATCCACACATGACAGAGGAGTATAAGAGATTCTAAGAAGTTGAAAAACATTTCTAGGAATGTGTAGATATAGCAATGGGTAGCGTATATAAGATACAAATCCTTAAGGAGATGCTCAAGGAATTAAAAGTTAAAGTTATGAATTTAAACACTCTGTTGATTGATGGAAATGATAGTTTTTCTGGAGTAACAACTAATAGTGTTGATATTGATGGCAACTTGTTATTCGATCCTAATGTAACTCGGAGAAGAGGAAGACCTAGAAGTGGTCGTATGGTTAGTGCTATGGAACTTGCTCAAAGAGTTGGACTAACAATAAGAAAAGGGAGAGGAGGAAGCTGAGGAGAAGGAAATCGAGAAGGAAGAGCTGGTGTAGGAAGTCGAGGAGGAGGGCTGGAGGAGGAGGTGGAGGACGAAGTTGAGGAGGAGGAACTCCGGGTGGAAATAGAGGTCGTAGAGGAACAACCAATACTTAAGTCAGTAATGACTTTAATTTGAATGACCCAAATACAATTTTTGGTTATCATTTAGATTCACTTACATTTGATGTTGATGATCCATTCCAAAATATTAGAACACAAGGAAATGTGTTCATTAGGATGTTTAGATTAAAGTTTTTTAATGATATATTGTTTTTTTTTTAAGTAGTGGTGTTCAACATCTTGATTTATCGGACAATCATGTGAGTGGAAGGCCTCTGTTCTGCTTTTCTCTTTGCCAAATATTATTTATCTAAATTTATCGTCCATGCTCTTATTTTAATACATTAGTTTAGATTAAATTAATTTTCTATAATATATTTAAAAATTCATTAGTTCACACACATGTATGTATGTATATCGCTGCGACGCTTGTCCATGGTCATGGATTGTTGTTCGTCAATTTCAGGCGAGATTTATTCGTTGAATCGTGCCATCTGATTGTTATCATTTTTTTTACTTTCTCTTCATAGAATTGAATTGGGTTTCCCTCTACAAGTCCGATTCGTGGGCAAGATTTTGGACATCCTCGGAGGCTTCTTGAAAATTGCTCACCAACTATTTGACAAAATGTTGCTTGAGACAAAACCTAACCATCTACTTCATTTTTTTTATTGAAAATTAATTTCTTGAAGATGTAAAAATTGGTAGGAGATAGAGATTGAGGAACATAGTGAAGCAGGAATGGTTTGAGCCTGATTTTTCTGCAATTATTCATAGAAATGGTTCGGCCTTCCTCTTATTTGTTTAGGAACAAGGATATATCACATATATATTTTGGCAGAAAATGTGTTGATTTTTTAACTGAGTATTAGATAGCACCATTTGCTTCTATATACTTAAAGATATGTGTCCAGTATTTGGGAAGTGATATTAGAGATTTATGCATAGGTATTTATTAGAGATTGGTGCATAGGAGACCTTAGATGTTAACAACACAATCCTTGCTCTAAAGGATTTGTACATAAAGCTAGCAGAAGACAAAAATGAATACGGATGCTCTTGGGAGTCTTTTGAAGTCTATAGGCACCTGAAGTTTCTTGGTTATGGGGCCAGAATGAAAATTGACTCTTTTGGTGTGCCTATTCTTGTTGGATATCATTGATTTGTTTCTACCATTCTAAAATCTTACCTAATCCAACTTCATGAGCTCCTATATTTATTCTTTTCATGTGACCATATATGTACATACTTACATATGATAAGACATATCTTTTGTAGTGGGTACCCATCGTCCAAATAAGAGATCGAGGACCTTGAGGTACGTTGTGTAGGAACTCCTCTAAAGTTTTGTGTTGTTGATCATGTGCGAGTTAGTTTCTTCCATATTTGTATGCCTTGATGACATCGTGATCTCCCTTTTCATGGCATTAGAGAAAAAAAATTGAGTAAACTTATGCTTATTTGTATGGACATCCCTGTAATTATTTTTAAATTGCTGCCTATTAGTAACACTAAATATGATAATATTTTTCTGATTTGAAGCAGGGTAAATACGCATTACTATTTTAAAAAATTAATGTAAATAAAATATGTATATTAGTATTAATAAAAAATGTATTTTACTATATTATCTTATCTTAATTTGAAACGTGAAGAGGAGTGTGGGTGAGTTTAGTTGAGTGATGCAGGGGAGAGGATTTTGACATATTTAAAAAAAAAGTTATAAAAAGATTTACTATTTCAAATGATTAATTATAATTAAAAAAAATATTAATTATTATATTATGTTGATCCCAAATAAACAATAACAGGTGTATGGGGGGGAATACACCTGTAAGTACATATTTTTTAAAAGAGTAGTTTTTACAGCAGACTTTAAGAGCACATGCTACCTGTTTAAAATATCAGTGGACTTGAAGGTCCCCTGATAAGTGGCCTGTGTGTTTGATCAAAGTATTAGTTATGCAGCGGATTAATTTAGAACCTTTTGAAAGTGTTGACTCACACAAAAGAATAAAGCACACAAGACATAGGGGATTTATAGTGGTTCGGAGTTAAACTCTCCTACATCCACTTTTCCTGCTTTAACAGGAGAATTCCTTAACCACATGAATTCCTTGTTTTAGAGTGCCAAGGTGCACTGATCAAGAACAGCTTCTCTTGATCTCTAGGATTTTCACTGAGTCCTAGTCTTCTCTAGATTTCAGACTAAGACACTCCTCAGCTTACTTTCTTTCAACTCACAGCCTTGAACCTATTTCAGTTTAAGGGCTTGAGTTTTCCAACTAAGGTTGAGATAACCCTTTACAATGATGAGCAATTTCTAGATTGGGTTATCTCAGTAGGCT
>JAPKLY010001677.1:0-37877 GCA_026898435.1 Prunella vulgaris
CATCAGGGGTTTTGGGATCTAATCAAAATACTCAGATTGTCCCAACAATTTCCCCCTTTTTGATGATGCCAAAACCCTTAAGCAAATTCCTATTCATCTATACAATCAACTGACTTAGTCAGTGAGAATAACTCAGTACCACCTGACGAATTAGGTACTTAGTCTATAAGATGAAAACAAGGAATGGGTTAGTACAGTTCTTGATAAGAATTCAGAAAAGTAAATTCAGGATTCAACAAGAAGTTGTACTCAGGAAACATAAATAACTTCATTGATTGATAAGAAAAATACAAGTATCCTGAAGCTATTACAAAGTTCCTGAACAACTAACTCCTGAACTAATCTTCATCCTTATTCCAAGCAGTCAGTGGAATCTCGTACATCTCCAGTACTCGATTCAGGACCTGCTTCATCCTGTTTCGATCAGCAATGGCCCCGGCAGCTCGTCCTACTCTGACGACTTCTTCAGAAATTGCTTTTCGGTCCAATTGCTTAGAATTCCTAAAGAGTGGAGGAGGATACTTAATGAATTCCGGAGGAGCGATCTCAACACCTTCAGTGTCAGCATGTCTGATGATTTCAGCCCATAGATCAGGATGCTCCTGTGCCATCCAGTGATGGAGTATGACGTCTTTTTCTTCAGTCTGATCGTCCCATAACCCCACCACATAGAATAGGTATGCCTACCTATTCCGGATCGGAATCTAAACCTCCAGCATCTCAATCGGAATGAAGTCTTCAACAAACTTTGATGGTGGATGACTTTGATCTGAACTGACCACAATCTTCCTCTGAGTCTTCATCCGAGATCCAGATGATACCGATTTCTTCTTCTGGACCTGGGAAGTCAGATACTCATTAGATTCTTTTAGGCGCAGGATTCTGCGGAAGCTGTTGAGAAGGAACCAGCTCAGGCGCAGGAGTCTGCTGAATCTGTTGAGAAGGAACCAGCTCAGGCGCAGGCTGTTCCTGAACTTGCCCCAATTGCATCCCCTGAACCCAACGAGCTGATCCTTACTATTGCTGAAACCTATCAGACTTTGGGTCAGGAAGAGCATGCTCAGGAAGGAGGAGTTGAGCAAGAGGCTGCTGAACCAGTTCAGGCTGAAGCACCATGGCCTTTCCCTGCGCCCGATGTAAATAGTCTATCAGATTTTGAAATAGTTGCAAGGGGAGAGGCTGCTGAGATGGTGGAAAGGAGATTCCCTGATCTTACTGAAGCTCAGAAGGAGGCAGTTGTGCAACTCCGCACTTTTTCTTTAGTAGAAACATCAGACAATGGTACTTCAGGATTGACTTCAGGATGGATCAGCAGGCTTCGATCTTCAGCTTCAGACCAGACAATCTTCAGCGAGACTAACTGACTTCTTCAGAATGGTTTACGCTTCAGACTTCAGTAAATTGGGTCGACTCCAATATTCTTCAGTCTTCAGCACGGTCCTTCTGTACTGAATCTCTAACCTAACTATCCTGAACTATTTTATCCTGAACACTATACTTAGGCAAATTCATCAGGGGTTTTGGGATCTAATCAAAATACTCAGATTGTCCCAACAGAAGGACAAACCAGGTGGTCTCTGAAAGGCAATGGAGACCTGACTCCAGAAACACTCAGGCTAGACCTCAAGTGCCAAGAGGTCAGGCCAGAGTTGCTCCTTCTCAGGATCAAACTCAGCCCAATGCACCCAAGCCAAAGAGGAACAGGAGGCCCACCCCCAGGAATCAATATAGGGCTCCTGTACCGCAGGCTGACACCCATACACCCACAACTTCCCAGGCACAAAGGAAGAAGACTGTGTATGTTGATATTTCAGGGAAACAGGCTTACACTTCTGATGCTATCAGAATTATTAAACAAAACTGGATCCCGAAGGGTATGGCTGACTCAGTAGGACCCAATACTAGATGGGTACCTGAGGCCTGATTCTTTTCAGGTCGCTGCGGGCTACAAGAAGAGGAAGGAGGATCTTATGAAGGATTGGTACTTGGACTCAGGATGTTCCAGGCACATGACCAGATTTCGTGATCTCCTTCAGGATTATGTAGCTCAGGAAGGCGCGCAGGTAACCTTTGGTGATAACTCTAAGGGTTTCACCAGAGGATTCAGAACCCTAGTTATTGGCTCTGTCCGTGTACTGAATGTATCATATGTTGAGGGACTGAGACATAACTTACTTTCGGTCAGTCAGTTTTGTGACCGAGGATATAGTGTAGAATTTACATCTAACATGTGTCTTGTGAAGGACAAATCTACACTACAGGTTCTGATTACAGGTGTCAGGAGGGGCAATGTATATTTTGCTGATTTCAAGAGCAGTCCTCCTGAAACTTGTTTGGTTGCTAAGAGTTCCTCTGAGCTCAGTTGGCTTTGGCATAAACGCCTGAGTCACTTAAACTTCAAGATTATTAACAAAATTTCTAGACTCTCACTTGTAGATGGTCTACCAAATGAAGTTTTTAGCAAAGACCACGTGTGCGGAGCATGTCAGGAAGGCAAGCAAACCAGAGCTTCATTCAAAGTGAAAGAAGCCTTCTCAACTGACAGAGTGCTCCAGCTTCTGCACATGGATCTCTTTGGTCCAGTTACTCCTGTCAGCATAAATGGTAGGAAATATACCCTTGTTGTTGTTGATGATTATTCCAGGTATACATGGGTTATTTTCTTGCTGAACAAAAAGGTGACTCAGGTCAAGCTTCCTGAGTTACTCAAACAATTGAGTACTGAACAGGGTCAGAGCATAGTCAGGATCCGATCAGATCGAGGAACTGAGTTTATAAACTCTATTATAACTGACTTTTGTACTAACTATGGTATAGCTCATGAGACTTCTGCAGCCAGGACTCCTCAGCAGAATGGGGTAGCTGAAAGAAGAAATCGGACCCTGAAGGAAGCTGCCAGGACCATGTTGGCTGAGTCAGGATAAAAAGTACTGGACTGAAGCAATCAACCCTGCTTGCTACACTCAGAACCGATCTATGCTGAACAAACAACATGCTCAGACACCTTATGAAACTTGGAACAAGAGGAAGCCTCGCATCTCTTATTTCCATATTTTTTGGTGTAAGTGTTTCATCCTGAACAATGGGAAAGACCAGTTGAAAGCCTTTGATAGTAAATCTGATGAGGGAGTCTTCTTAGGATACTCCTCAGTCAGTAAAGCCTTCAGGGTGTATAACTTTTGGACCCTTTGTGTGGAGGAGACACCTCATGTTGTGTTTGATGAGACTGCATCAGTGCATAGGAAACAGGTTCCGAATCCTGACACTGAGGGTGTTATCAAGAGGATAACAAGACTGAGTCTGAAGAATCCTGAATTCAAGATCAAGCTTGTCAGCGCTCCCAAAGGATGGGATGATGATGATGATGATCAGGATGGACCTCAGGCCAACCCTCAGCTAGCCCCAGTCTCAGAGAATGTTGAGTCTCAGACGGAGGCACAGACTCAACCTGAGGTACGTACTGTCTGTAATAATGCTTCTGCACCTGAGACAGTTACTGAGTCCAACACTGTAGGGGGAAACAATGTCTCTGACATTGGCCAACCCTCAGGAAATGACTCAGTATCCCCTGTTCTTGCTCGTTCCTGTTCTTTGCCTATTATTGTCGAGACTAATATTTCAGGATCAGACGAGGGAACGTCAGCAGCTCCCAGTGCTCCCGTCAGCAGAAGATGGTGGCTAGATGATCACTCATTGGCTGATATCATTGGTGATATCAATGAGGGGGTCAGGACTAGGTTGTCCTTTGGTGAGAGTGCTATGTTTTGCTGCTTCCTGAGTGATCAGGAACCTAAGAGCATAGAAGAAGCTCTTGCTGATCCCAACTGGATCCTAGCCATGCAGGATGAGCTCAATCAGTTTGAGCGGAATCAGGTTTGGGAGTTAAATGAGAGACCTAGGCGTCAACATGTCATTGGCACCAAGTGGGTCTTTAAGAACAAGAGGGATGAGAAGAATGTTGTAGTCAGGAATAAGGCCAGATTGGTAGCAAAGGGCTACTCTCAGGCCGAAGGAATTGACTATGATGAGACCTTTGCTCCGGTCGCAAGGTTGGAAGCAATCAGGTTGTTTCTGGCATATGCAACATTCAAGAAATTCAAAGTGTATCAGATGGATGTAAAGAGTGCTTTTCTGAATGGTGTACTAAATGAGGAGGTCTATGTGGAACAACCTCCAGGTTTTGAAATTGGAAATAAGGTATATCACCTGAAGAAAGCTCTTTATGGCCTGAAGCAAGCTCCGAGAGCTTGGTATGATACATTATCCCAATTCCTGATAGACCACGGGTTCTGAAAGGAACAGTGGACAGGACCCTCTTCCGGATATCCGAAGGGGAGGACATTCTCTTGGTTCAAATTTATGTGGATGACATAATTTTTGGATCTCCTAATCTGAAGCTTTGTGAGAAATTCTCCAAGCTGATGACTGGGAAATTTGAGATGTCAATGATGGGAGAAATGAATTTCTTTCTGGGTCTCCAAGTCAGGCAGACTGACTCCGTAATCATCATAAATCAGTCCAAGTATGCGAGGGACTTGATTCAGAAATTCGGAGTCCAGTCCAGCAAAGTCTCACGTATTCCCATGAACACAAATGAGAAGCTGGATCCTGACAAAGAAGGAGTCTCAGTAAATCAGACTGAATATAGGGCACTGATAGGATCCTTATTGTATCTGACTGCTAGTCATCCTGACATCACTTATGCAGTTGGAGTTTGTGCAAGGTATCAGTCTGATCCAAGGAAGAGTCATCTAGAGAGTGCCAAAAAGATACTGAAATACCTGAGAGGTATAGTAAATCTAGGACTTTTGTATCCCTCTGATGACAACCTAGAACTGTCTGGCTATTCAGATGCAGATTATAGAGGCTGTAGACTTGATAGGAAATCAACTACAGGCACATGTCAGTTTCTAGGGAGTAAACTGATCTCTTGGTTTTCTAAAAAGCAGACCAGTGTTGCAACGTCTACTACTGAGGCTGAGTATATGGCGGCAGGCAGTTGTTGTTCTCAGATCCTTTGGCTGAAACAGCAACTGAGAGACTACCAAGTTGAGGCCACTGAAGTCCCAATTTATTGTGACAATAATAGTGCCATTGCCATATCCTAAAACCCAGTCTTACACACAAGGTGTAAGCATGTAGACATCAGGCATCACTTTATCAGAGATCATGTTGAAAAGAAGGACATCAGGATGGAAAGAGTCCCTACAGAAAAGCAGAGAGCTGACATACTGACTAAGGCTTTGCCTGAAACCAGATTTGTTGAGCTATCAGTAGAATTAGGACTCCTTGACCCAGGCTTAGGAGATTCAATCTGAATCTCTAGTCAGAATGCTCAAGGTTAGGGGGAATGACTAATAAGGACTCAGGATGAAGAAATTTCAGAAGAGAATGTGAATGGTTGTAGGGGGAACATTCAGTATGAAAAGGGTGATCAGTATAGACTGACTATGATTCAAGACACTGAACTCAGGGCTTGTCACCCTGATAGACAAACACCAACAAGTGGTATCAGTCAGAATACGAATCTGACTGACTGGTATGTTTCCTGATTTTTGTCTAGTCATCAGATCTTGCGTGCATTATCCTTGATACTGTTTGATGTATTTTCAAATCAATTTAATCTGTCTTTTAATCCCAGCCATTCATTTAATATTCGGTTATTATTTAATACAATTTATTTGAATTAAATACGGACATGCCTTAATGTGCATTTAAGGCACTGTGGGCGGGAACAATTTTCGATAAAGTTTGACCAATTACATTCGAAAAACCGAAAAGGCACCATGCATTTCACTTTTGATCTTGACCATTGAATCTCATAAGTCATTATTTTCGGAGCCATCCGATTAAAACTGAAATTTTGTATAAATAAGGGAAGTGATCGTCATAGCAACCTTTATGCACCCAAATCTTTCCTTAATATATTTTCTCTAAAAACCCAATTTTCTTCAAAATCTCCAACTTAATCCATGGCGTCTCCTTCGGTGGACTCATTCTTTGGGAACGTCTTCCATCTCAGGAATGAAATCCACTATGAGCCCTTTGGGGATTTTTCTTCTAACCACCCAGATATCTTGCCTGTGCAAGAAGTATATGAAAATGCAGGTCTTCTGCAGTTTGTCACAGCAAGACCCCAGAGACTCCATCCGAGACTGGTTGTTGCCTTCTACCTCAAGATGGCACAGAACAAGGTTTCCCAGGAGTGGGAGACTTGCATTCATCTGACTTCCTGTGTGAAGGGGAAGGATGGAGAAGAGGAAATGACCAGGAGGTGGGTCACTTTCAACATCAGGGAGAAGATTAAGGAGGTTTTTAATCTTCCCTGCTCTGCACGAAGCCCGGTTGATTACGGGTTTGGGAACGAGAAGAATTTTCTCCATTCTCTCTGCGATGGAGATGTCGTCCTGAGGTCGGGACTCAACAAATCTGTTTTGAGGATTGAGAATCGTCACTTCTTCGACCTGACAAGTCAGGGGGTGATGGGGATTACCGGAGGATTGGAGCAGATCTCCAGACCAAAGCTTTATACGATGATGGCAATCTCTGATGCGTCAGTGCACAATTTTCACTGGGAGGATTACTTCCTCCAATTGCTGGTAGTCGAGACCAGCAAAATCAAGTATTCGCCGGAGGGTCAGGTGATGTTCGAGGCCAAAATGCACTTTGGCACCAAGATCTCACTGATTTTGGAAACCCTGGATCTCGGGGACGTTGATCAGGCCCAGTCACTCGAGATTCCAGCGAAGATTGACCTCTTCAGGGCTTACTCCGGTGATGCTGGCACCAAGAGAAGACCACAGACTCAGAAGAAGAAGGCTCAGGCGAGCACAACTGGGAGAGTCAAGGCTCAGGCGGGCATATCTTCTGAGTCCGATATTGCAAAGCCAGCGGAGGACAAGCCCAAGCGCTCAGGACCCAAACAACAGAAGCTGAAATTTCTTTATTCAGGGTCAGCAGAGCGAGAGAAAAAGCTTGTGGAAGAGAGAGTTGCTGAAGAAGCTGTTCAGCATGCAACTCTGGAAAAGGAACCGGCTCAGGCTGCTCTTAACATTGCTCCCATTACTTCTGTTCCGGACGTTGCATCCCCTGATCCTGATCAACTGATCCTCAACATCGCCTCAACCTATCAGAGTTTGGAGAAGGATCAGAATGAACCTACTCAGGAAGGAGGAGTTGAGCAGGAGGCTGCTGAACCAGTTCAGGCTGAAGCCCCATGGCCATTCCCTGCGCCTGATGAGAACACATTGCCCGATTTCAAGATTGTGGCAAGGGGAAGTGCTGTGGATATGGTGGAGAGGAGGTTTCCTGATCTCTCAGAAGCTCAGAAGGAGGCAGTTGTGCAACTCCGCACCTACGCCATGATCAGGAATGCAACGTGGCCTGAATTGAGTCAGCTCGGGGAGTTGAGAGGATGGGAGAAAATGGCTGAAACTGAAGCTGCCCTCTTTGATCACTTCAACGTGAATTCTTTACATCAGCTGATCAAGATGGTAGACTTCATAGACGCATTTACCCTGAGCCAAAGCCTGAAAGAGTTGAGGAAGAGAAGGAAAAGGAGAAGGAAGAGATTATGATTGCTGAAGACATTCAGCAAGGTGGCACTGAAGGAGTCAGTGCACCGGCCGATGAAGTAATCCTGGGACCCGGGACTGCGGAGGCTTCAGGAGAGGGTCCACCAGGTCTGATCCGAGTCAGAGGAAAATGGATCACCCCCGAAGCTCTATATGTTCAGAACTCCTCACGAGCTCTTGCCAATCTTCACAGAAGGGTAATCCTCGTCAAGAGAAAAACTAGCAGGGTTGGTTCAAATTCTGAAGTGCTGAACAAGAAAATGAAAAGACTGGATCGTGACCTGAATGAGATGGGGACTGATATGAATGCTGCCATCGATCTCCTTGGAGAAGTTAGAAATCAACACTCAGTAGATCTCACTGTTATCTCTGAGCAAGCAAAAGGGGCCATTCAAAGCTGCAATCAAATGGTCTCTGATGCGCAAACTCAGCAGGAGAACAAGCTTGCCACTTTTCTTGATCAACAAATGCCTGAAAGAATTGATCAACTGATTGATGAAAAGTTGGCCAAGCTGAAGGCTGAACTGAAATATGAGCTACTGAGTGAGATGTCTGAACAGGAGAAGGATGCAATTGCTACTGACCTGAACAATCGGATGATGAGCTTTGAAGGAAGGCTAAAAGCTGAGCACAATCCAGCCGTCGACAAGCTAAGTGTTGGCCTGAGAGGGATGGCCAGGCAGATTGGACAATTGCAGGGCAAGCAAACTAAGATGGACAGTCAGTTCACATTATTGGCGGAGTCAGTAGATGAAGTTGTCAAACGAATCAATGACGATGTTGCCAAAAAGGGGGAAGGAAAGAAGCAAATAGCTGCTGGGAAAGCAAAGAAGAAGGACTTCCCCCCTGAACTGAAAGCTGCTGAAAGGAAGAGGACTAGATCCGCAGCTGCCATCGAAGCTGCTGAAGGTTCAGATCCGAAGAGATTAAGGCCCTCTGAAGATCCTGTCTTGGAACCTTTATATAAGGAGATGGAGGAACAAATGCAACCTGAGTTGACCGCTCAGAAGAAAATGGTGATGACTGAAGCTGAAAAGATAGCAAAGATGAAGGAGATCTCGCTCCTCAGTCAGATCCAACGCTTGAAAGAGTCTAATGAGTATCTGACTTCGCAGGTTCAGAAGAAGAAATCTGTGACTTCTGGATCTCGGATGAAGACTCAGAGGAAAATGGTGGTCAGTTCAGAACAAGGCCCTCCTCCACTGCAGTTTGTAGAAGACTTCATTCCTATTGAGATGTTGGAGGTATGGATTCCGATCCGGAATAGGTGGGCCTACCTATTCTACGTGGTGGGGTTATAGGACGATCTATCTGAAGAAAAAGACGTCATACTCCACCACTGGATGGCACAGGAGCACCCTGATCTCTGGGCAGAAATCATCAGATATGCTGACACTGAAGCTGTAGAGATCGCCCCTCAAGAATTCATCAAGTACCCTCCTCCACTCTTCAGGAACTCCAAACAACTAGACCGGAAAGCAATATCAGAAGAAATTGTCAGAGTAGGACGTGCTGCCGGGGCTGTTGGTGATCGGAACAGGATGAAGCAGGTCCTGAACAGAGTTTTGGAGATGTATGAGATTCCTCTAGCTGCTTGGAATAAGGACGAAGACTAGATCAGGAGCTAGTTGATTCAGGAATTGTAATAGCTTCAGGATACTTGTAATTCTCATATCAATCAATGAAGTTATTTATTTTTCCCGAGTACAACTTCTTGTTGACTCCTGGATTTACCTTTCTGAATCCTTATCAAGAACTGTACTAACCCATTCCTTATTTTCATCTTATAGACTAAGTGCCTAGTTTGTCAGGTGGTACTGAGTTGTTCTCACTGACTAGGTCAGTTGATTGTATAGATGAATAGGAATTTGCTTAAGGGTTTTAGCATCATCAAAAAGGGGGAAATTGTTGGAACAATCTGAGTATTTTGATTAGATCCCAAAACCCCTGATGAATCTGCCTAAGTACAGATGTTCAGGATAAAATAGTTCAGGATAGTTAGGTTAGAAATTCAGTACAGGAGGAACTTGATGAAGACTGAAGAATATTGGAGTCGACCCAATTTACTGAAGTCTGAAGTATAATTCATCCTGAAGGAGTCAGTCAGTCTTGCTAAAGATTGCCTGGGTCTGAAGCTGAAGATCGAAGCCTGATGTTCCGTCCTGAAGTCAATCCTGAAGTACCATTGACTGATGTTTCGACTGAGTACACTAAGCATACTCAGGACAGATCTTAGTCAGTGAAGCGTAAGTATAATCCATCAGGCTGTGCTGAATGCACTTAAGACCTGACTTAGGCCTTGGCTCAGTTTATCTGAACCATATAAGTCCAAAGCAAAAAGGTTACACATACTGGGCTGAATAATCTATCAGGCTGTGCTAAAGACACATAAGACCTGACTCGGACAATAGTTCAGATCACCTGAACCATGTATGTCCAAGACAAAAAGGTTATTTATGCTATGGGACAAGAGATAAAGAGAATGTCAGTAAGACTCCAATGAAGACAAACATTCAGACTGAGTTATTAACAAGAGACTTAGAGTATTGAATGTACAAGGAAGGACAAATGTCTGAAAGTCAACTAGCCGTTAGAACGGAGAGCCAATGATCTTTCGACACATGTGTACGGAGTCTGCGCAGCATTTAATGCGGCATTTAATGTGTCTCAAAGTTGCAGGCGATGGGACAGACTTGCCAGAATAAGCATGGCGGTTAGGTCAAATAGTATTTCTAGCCTGCAACCACCCCAAAATAGGAAAGATTTGATTAGATCTCCTCCAACGGATCTATTTTGAATCTTGCCTATAAATATGGAGAACCTTGCACCCATTCAAGGTTAACGGGAAATTTCCAAGAGAAAACTCTCAAGAATCCAAGCTCTCAAAGCATACTATAAGCAACACTCTGCAATTAAATTTCCCTAGTGTTGTAGTAGGATTCACTCTATATTTGCTTAGATCGATAGCTCTAATATCTAGTATTGTTTTGTATTGCTAGAGCTAACTCAGTTGGAAACCAGAATACCAAACCACTCAGGGTGTGAGATTGGTTGGTTAGAAGGACTGGGACTTGTAAAACGCCCAGGGGTCAGTTCCTAAGAGAGGAAGTTGGGTACTCGTGTCCCTTGGCACGTAAAACCAAGCACCTATCCTCAGGGTTTTGAGGATAGCTTCCTGTTAAATCAGGTCGTGGACGTAGGAGTTGGTTATCTCCGAACCACGTTAAAAAGCCCCTTGTGTGCTGATTTACTGTTTTGTTTAGGATCATAATTGTCATCATAATAAACTGAACATTCTGCATTGTTTTATCCTCAGGACTGAATCAATCATCCTGAATCTTAATACGGTGCATTCAGCCCTAACCACCCGTTTACTAAGCAAGTTCAGAGAAAATGTTTTCAGAAACTAAAACGAGTAGAATCTAAGGGCTCACCTTCCGCACGTACTCTAGCTCACTGAGATAGTAGTCCAACTGACTCGCTTCCAAGCAGTCAGTAGGTTTGTTATCTCTACTGAGCTTCCGAGCACATTACTCTCACTCAGCTTATCTGACTCGTTACTGAACTGTCCCTGCTGTCCCTGTGGACCTTCAGCATAATGAGTAATTCAGGAAATCCTGACTGAGAGTGTAAGAGCATATTTCTGAGTCTTTCAGAAAAATCTGACATCAGTGTATTCCCCCCATACACTGATCTTACTCGTTTCGGGACCAACATGACTCTTCTTCCACTCCATCAGAGCCAGACGCAGAATCCTCTTCTGAATCAGCCCCCTCAGCTGATTCCTCTACAGCCTGCTCTTCTTCTTCATCAGAAGACTCATCAACCAGCAGAGTAGCCCTCTCTGCTGAAGATTGCTTCTTCTTCAAACTGCTCAGCACAGCAGTATCATCATCTGCATCAGAATCAAAGGAGAGCTTCCTTTGAACAGGAGTGGTTTCTTTCCTAGATTTCTTCTTTCTCCTCCTCCAGCAGGCTTTGAAGCCTTCCTCTTCTGTTTCTTTCCTGGACCAGCAGAGGAACCCGGGGCAGCAACTACAGGATCAACTATGGAGTCTGAATCAGCTGGCCCAATGACGTCCAAGTTACTTCCCCTTAGGAACTTGGTGTGGTTGTACTCAACAACCCATTCCTCATCCCACTCATGCTGGGGCAGCAGATGATTCAAGAGGAGAGTGATCTCGGTGGCCATGGAGCACTTTGATTTGAAGCTATAAACCTGTTGCCCATCCACCTCCTTTGCAACACACCTCTTGGACTCCTGTTCCAGTCGGAACCATAGCAGACTCACCCAGTCTACTCGCACCCCATCAAGAATCGTGCGGGCCACGCTCAGGCAAATTTTGGTAATGGCGTCCAAACTTCCCAGTTCCACCAAGATGACCTTGGTCACCACATCCATCAAAAATCGGAAACGTCTCCTCAGCATGGACTTCTTCAAATTTGTGGTGGTGTCCCTATGACTCTTCCTGGCCATTAACTTGAAAGTTTCCAGGTAGTTGGCTTCTTTGTATTTGTGAGGTTGGACACCAGTGGAGGACAGGCCAAAAAGATCAGCAACAGCATCCTTGGAAATAACAACAGTTTGTCCATCAACCAAGGAGCCTATGGAGTTGGAACTGAACTAGGCCTTAAGAAGGAATTGGAAGGCATAGAAGTTTAAGGTTTTATGGTCAGGGGGGGTCATGGAAATGAAGGTTCGGAGATTGTGATGTTGAAGCAGGTTTAGGATTTCTGTAATCTCAGGAACCCTAGTTGTGTCGAAATTGACACACATCTCTGCATACATCTTTTCCTTAAACAATTTTTGCATAGCCTTGGACGCCATACCTTTAAAACAGAGATTAAGTGCACAGAGAATAATATGCAGGAAAACTACGGGAAGAAAGATTTAGGAGCAGAAGGTTTTTCAGAAAGAGGTTAAATGGGTATATATAGGAATCGAGTAAGATGGGCAATTTTTCCAAAATTAAAAATGATCAATTTTGATCGTAGATTTGTATTTTGCATCACACAAATCAAAGGTCCAAAATAGATGACCTTTGAGAATTTTGGAGGTGATGCGTGGGTGTCAGGGTTTCGAAAGGTTTTGACCGCCCAAAAGATTCGCCTTTTTGAAAAAGGTAATGATGAAAGCGCTTTTTAGAGAAATTTTAGGCGGTGAGAAATTAATTACTTCTGACACCTTATTTAGAAAAGGTAATAAATCCCTGAATTTTCGTAAGAGAAAAGATTTGATTGCCAATTTTTTAAAATAATTTTAGAAATTAGGGATTTATTAATTTTTGAAAAGATTTGATAGATAAAATGAAATTTAAAAAACCGACACAAAGATCATAGAAATACTTATCGAGAAGCTGACGTGGCAAAATCAGCTGATAAGAGCGATCCTCATGAAAATCTTTTCTGCTCATCTGGGTCTTTAATGTCAGCTGACATGGATCAGCTGAAGCAAAGTGGCCTTGTCTGACTTTCATAACTTATCCCTGTATCTAGTTAGACATAACAAGATAGAGAAAAGAAAAGAAAGAAATAAGAAGACATACCAGATCAGCTGATGTGAGAATCAGCTAAATACTTCAGCTAAATACTACCCGTTTACCCAAAAACTTTCTTTCTATAGAACTGCTCCTTCATCTATCATTCCTAACTCTGCTACTAATTCTCTGAATCTTACCTCTGCTAAAGGTTTGGTAAGCACATCTGCTCTCTGCTTCTCCGTATGAATCTTCTCCATCCTGATATCTCCCTTCTCAGCATGATCTCGAAGAAAATGATGTCTTATATCCACATGCTTGCATCTAGTATGGAGAACTGGATTCTGAGTAATGGCTATTGCACTTGTGCTATCACAGAAGATGGCCATCTCTTCTGTGATCACATGGTAGTCCCTCAGCTGTTGTCTGATCCAGAGCAGCTGAGAACAGCAACTACCAGCAGCCATGTACTCTGCCTCTGTTGTGGAAGTAGCTACTGAAGTCTATTTCTTGGAGAACCAAGATATCAACTTACTTCCCAGAAACTGACATGTGCCAGAAGTTGATTTCCTATCAATCTTGCACCCTCCATAGTCAGAATCTGAATACCCACTCAGCTGAAAGTTGTCATCAGCTGGGTACCAGAGGCCTAGATTGTAAGTATCCTTCAAATACTTTACAATCTTCTTTGCTGCTTCCAGATGAGATTTCTTAGGATTTACCTGAAACCTTGCATACACCCCTACTGCAAAGCTGATATCAGGTCTTCTGGCAGTGTCATACAGCAGAGAACCAATAAGTCCCCTATAGAGTGTCTGATCCACTTTCTCACCAGCCTCATCTGGATCCATGTTAAAGTTTGCCATCATTGGAATCTTAGCTTCTCTGCTGCTACTGACTCCAAACTTTTCTATCAAATTCTTGGCATACTTAGCTTGGCTAATGAAAGTTCCATTGGACATCTGCTTTACCTGCAGTCCAAGGAAATAAGTCATCTCCCCCATCATAGACATTTCAAACTTGCTGGTCATCAGCTTGCTGAACTGATCACACATCTGCTTGTTGGGGGAGCCAAAGATGATATCATCCACATAGATCTGTACTAAGAGGATATCATCTCCATCTTCCTTTCTAAACAAGGTTTTGTCTATCTTTCCTTTACTGAATCCACTATCCAGTAGGAACTGTGATAGAGTATCATACCAAGCTCTAGGTGCCTGCTTTAGTCCATATAAAGCCTTCTACAACCTATAAACCTTGTTCCCAATCTCAAATCCTGGTGGCTGTTCCACATAAACTTCTTCTGCCAGGATTCCATTCAGAAAAGCTGACTTGACATCCATCTGATATACCTTGAACCCTTTGAAAACAGCATAGGCCAGAAACAATCTAATGGCTTCTAGGCTTGCCACAGGAGCAAATGTCTCATCATAGTCAATCCCCTCTGACTGTGAATACCCCTGGGCTACAAGCCTTGCCTTGTTTCTGACCACTACATCATTTTCATCCTTTTTGTTCTAAAATACCCACTTAGTGCCTATGACCTTCTGATGTTTGGGCCTCTCCACTAGAGTCCAAACTTCTTGTCTTGCAAACTGATTTAGCTCTTCTTGCATAGCTACAATCCAGTTTGGGTCTTCAAGAGCTTCATGGATGTTCTTGGGTTCTATCAGAGATACATAACAGCTGAATTGAGCACCCAAGTTTAGCTTTCTTCTGGTCTGAACACCTACACTTGGATCTCCCAGAATCTGTTCAGCTGGGAAATCAGACAATGTCTTCTTGCCCCTTTGAGGTGCCATAGTCTGCTCCTCTTGGGTTTTGTCTGAAATTCCCCCTTGGTTAGTGTCAGGAGTCAATGTGCCATCATCTGGTGCTGATGAGGCCTTATCAGCTGATTTGGGCTCATCATCTGAATCTGAGTCTGATTCTATCCTAGGTACCACTACCTTAATTAGATCTGGCTTGTCTGACAGATTCAGCTGATCCACCTCATACGCTAGCTTCTCCTTGCTGTACTCATGAAAAGATTCATCAAATACAACATGGGGTGTCTCCTCCACACAAAGAGAGACTTTATTAAAGACTCTATAGGCTTTGCTACTTCCAGAATATCCTAAGAATATTCCTTCCGCAACCTTAGCATCAAAAGTCTTTAACTTATTTTTCCATTGTCATGGATGAAACACCTACACCCAAAAATATGGACAGAGGAAAGATTAGGAGTTTTACCCTTGTACATTTCATAAGGAGTCTTCCCATGTCTCTTGACTGGTAGACACCTATTTTGGATGAAGCAAGCAGTGTTGATGGCTTCTGCCCAAAACCTTTGAGGAGTCTGATATTCAGCTAACATAGTCCTCGCTGCCTCCTTGAGGGTTCTGTTTCTCCTCTCAGCTAACCCATTCTGCTGAGGTGTTCTAGCAGCTGATGTCTCATGTTGAATACCATTATCCCTGCAATAGTCAGAAACAACAGAGTTAAGAAACTCAATACCTTTATCACTTCTGATTCTGACTATGCTGAGGTCCAGCTCCTTCTGAATCCTCTTGAACAACTCCAGCATCTTGACCATAGTCTCATTCTTCTTGAACAAGAACACTACCCAGGTGAATCTTGTATAGTCATCAACAATCACCAGTGTGTACTTCCTTCCACTGAAGTTAAGAGGTGAGACTGGTCCAAACAAATCCATATGAAGCAGCTGGAGTGCTTTTGTTGTTGAAGTACTCTGCATATCTTTGAATGAGGCTTTAGTCTGCTTCCCTTTCTGACAGGCATCACACTTCTGCTCAGATGCAAACACCTCATTTGGTAGACCTCTGACTAGACCCTTCCTTGCAACCTTGTTGAGAGTCTTGAAGTTCAGATGACCTAACCTCTTGTGCCAGAGCCAGCTGATCTCTGATGAGCTTTTAGCAACCAAACAAGAGTCAGCTGGACAACTTGCAAAATCTGCAAGATACATATTACATCTTCTGAGGCCAGTTAGTAGCACCTGCTCATTTAAATCATTAATAACAAGACAAGAGTTCTTAGAGAATCTTACTGAATATCCCTTGTCACAGAATTGGGATACAGACAGAAGATTGTGCATAAGCCCTTCTACATAGTAGACTTCTTCAACTCTTGTTCCTTTGATCAGCAGGGTACCAACTCCTCTGGTGACTCCAAAATTATTGTCACCGAACACAACTCTAGGCCCATTAAGCATTACAAAGTCCTGGAGGAGATGCTTCTCAAAGGTCATGTGCTTCGAGCAACCGCTATCAATGTACCAGACATGGCCCTTGGCTTCTCCTCTTTCTATAGGGCTAGAGTTTACCTGAAATTAAAACTCAGGCTTTAGGTACCCTATCTTTGGGTCCTGATTGGTTAGATTCAACTTTCTGGATCCATAGGTAGAGATCATCCTTATGAGGTTTAGGAGATCTCAACCTTCTACCATACTTATCCACAAAAATCATCTCCCTCAGAGGATCTTTTCTGGGGCGATGAGTGATAACAGCAGGTTTGTAGGTGGGCTGCTCAAAAGGATAATTTCGGCTTGAGCCTCCAAATGACTCATATACCTTAGCCGGTGAAGGCTTGCCTACTTTGGTTATATTAAAAGTAACACAGGGCTGAGGTCTGTTTCGCTTGGGTTTACTCTGCTGAGATGACACAGGCTTATCATTCCTCTGCTGATTTTGCTGAGGTCTCCTTGTCTGAGCTGAGCTATGACTTGGATTCCTCTTCTGGTCTCGGGGCTTCTGAGCTTTAGACTTATGTTGATTGTCAGCAGGCTTCTGCGTTTTAGTACTCTTCTGCTCTGCTGCAACCTTGTGATCACCAGCAGACTTCTGAGCTTTAGAGCTCTTCTGTCCAGCTGGGACCTTTTCTGTCCCTCTGCTCGTTTGCCCTTCTGATCCAGGTGCAGGCTCAGCTGGACCTTTACCCTTTCGAGGATCCCTAATTAATCCACTGTCACCTTTCTTCTTCTTTTGTGGTTTGGGTTTGGGATAACCAAGACCCCTTTTATCATTCACAGTTTGTGAGGACTCAGCTATTTCAGACACGGCATTCTTTGCCTTAGTCAGCTGATCCACTTTCAGCTGAAGCTGCTGTGAATTTTTTATTGTCAGTTCATTCTGCTTGAAGAGTTCATCGAACTTAGCTGTCAGCAGATTATGTTCTTCACTCAAGACAGTGTTCTCAGAAAGTAGCTTTTCTATCAGCTTCTCCTGTTCCTCACATTTTGCTATTAAGTCAGCAGACTTGTTAGCTTGTGAATCATAGGATATCACTGGTAGTCTAGCATTTTCTAGATCTTGTCTCAAGCTTAAAACTTCAGTTTTCAGACTTGAGTTCTCCTCTTCCAGCTTAGAACAAACTTTTAAGGAGGATTGGAGATCAGATAACAACTTGTGTATATCTGACTCCATAGAATAGGTAGAGGAGCAAGAGGAGCTAACAGTGGGGTTAGGAGAATTTACCTCTTCTACCTTAGCCATGAGGCAGATATCATCCTCTGATTCAAAATCCGATGAGGATGAGGATGAGCTGATATCCTGCTTCTCCTCCTCTGCCAGCAGAGCTCTCTTATCAGTGAACCTGCGATCTCTCTTGATCCTCTTCTCTTCTCTCTCTCTAGGGGTAAGCTGAGGACAATCATAGCTGAGATGTCCTGGCTTGTTGCAAGTGAAACAAACACCATCTCCTCCTCTTCTGGGACTTGGTTCCCTCCTTCTCTCTGGAGACTTGTATCTGGTCTCCTGTTCATCTGATGGTCTTCGGGTATCAGATGACTTCCGGTATCTTCTGGAAGAATCACTCTTATTCTTCTTCCAATGGGATCTATACTTCTGGAACTTGTTTGACATCTTGTCAAACTTCTTGGTCAACAAAGCAAGTTGCTCCTTTAAGCTCATGTCCTCTGGAGTAGAGGACTTCTCTTGACTATCAGCTGCAGCAGAGAAAGCGACATTCTTTGTGGCTGATGAAGTTGGAGTCTCATCTTTTTGATCTTCTTCTTGGATATCGAACTCATGTGCCTTCAGATGAGATAGCAGTGTATGATGACTTATCTCAGATAAATTCTTTGTCTCTTTAATTACCGTCACCTTCACTCTCCATCTTGGAGTAAGAGATCTCAAATTTTTTTATTAATCTCTTTCTCTGAGTAATCCTTTCCTAAGGAGCTTGCCTTATTCAGTATGTTTGTCAGCCTCATATCTAGCTGATCAATGGTTTCATCACCTTTCATTTTAAATGTGTCAAAGGTATGTAGAACGGCTTGAAGCTTGTTCTCTTTGATTTGATCTGTCCCTTCACACATCAAGGAGAGTTTTTCCCACATCTCCTTAGCAGTTTTGCACGTCTTGATTTTCTCTATATACTCTTTGGAGAGAGTCTCAATGATTTCTGTTCTGGCCACTTGATCTAGGTTGAAGAGTTTCCTTTCAGCATCGTTTAGTTCACTCTTCTTCTTCTCTGTCTTCCTTCTTTCACTGATTTCAGCTTCTGGAGTGTTGCCATCACTTACTCCTTCCCAGAAGAACTTGATTGGCCCTTCCTCCAGAACATCTAGCATCCGATCATGAATGGCTCCAAGATGATTCTCCATTCTGAATTTCAAGTAATCATAATCTTCTATGGAGAACTCTGGCAACTACCTCGTCTTGGATCCACTCTTTTTGTAGGAAGACATATCTGCAAGTGATTAAATAAAAAGCACACAGAGTTTTGTAAAACCAGATTTTTAGGGATCTGTCCAGGTGACCACCAAAAGCTTTCTCAGGCTGTGGCCTTTTGGACAAACAGCTCTGATACCACTTGTTGGTCCCAAAGGCAGGTTTTAGGGAAGAATACCTTTGAACAAGTCTAGAAGGGGGGGTTTAATAGACTTGTAAGGAATCAAAAACTTTTTTCAAATTATTTGGATTATTCAGAAAACCAGCAGACTACTTGAGGTAGTCTGAATTTGAAAGTAGTGCGCTGTGAATAGTGCGGAAACATTTTTTTAATGAAAATCAGTTTTAGGAGATGTGCACAATTTAAGAGCAGAAACAAATACGACGAGACACAGGGAATTTATAATGGTTCGGACCAACTATCCTACATCCACTCTCCTCAATCCAACTTGGACTTGAGGGGCTCTCCACTAACTCACTTATTTACTCACTTACACAGTTCGAGAGTACTACTCTCTTACAAATTGTCAATGCTATAATTGCAATTGACTTCTCACAGCTTCTACAAAACTTTTACAAAGAATAAGTATAAATGGGGTTTTTGAGTGCAAGTGATAAATCTGACAAAGTTTTGGCTAGCTTAATATGCGTGTAAATCCGATATTGAAATTATCATTGTTACTCTAATTTATAGGGTCAAATAACTAGTCATTGGGATGGACTAGAAATCTGAGATCCTATAATTTCGTATTCAATCAATCGTTGTGATTGATTGAATCTCCATCTTGATTCCCGTCAATCTTCACGATCTTCAATTAATTAAGTTTGTCCCCTTAATTGATTGATCTTCTATTCTGGGAATCTTCCTTCAATATCGCAAGTCAACCCTTAAAACTGATTCCGAAGAATCTGGGCAGAGCACAAGACGTCAGCTGATCTGTCTCCTCAGCTGGTGTACCAGTCTGCTGATAGTTGGACCTCAGCTGATGTGCAAGTCTGCTGGTGTGCACCTCAGCTGATCTTCTTGACTTTGTCTGAATACATATTTTATCCATGGTCCTTGTCTTGTCTGCGACGTGCTCTCAGCTGATCAACTAATCTTCTGATATCAGCTGATCTGCTCATCTGCTATCAGCTGATGTTAACTTCTCTGATGATCTGCTCTCGATACTCCAGTGTCAGCTGCTTAAATCTTCTGTCTTCTAAAATCGGCTAAGTCCTCAATGTCTCAGCTAGTCTTCTCTTCTATGGTAGCTTCGGATCTTCTAGGCAGCAAGGTAGATTCCCCCTCACTCGAACCTATCTAATCCTAACTACTCATCAGCTGACTAACATGTTCAGCTGGTCCTATTACAAGCTGATTGGTTTATTATATCATCAAAACATCTAACACAGATATCCTAACACAATCTTAAACGGATGACATTTCTTTGATGTGAGATCCACATGGTGCATTTCCGCTCTAGAACTTGATTTGAGTCTTGTTTGATATCATATTTTGTAATGAGTTGTCAAAAATGATTTGAGGCCATCTTTGATTTTATATGAGTCACTTAGCCAAATTATCCATGCATGACATTGATTCCATAGTTAGCCATTTTGTGCCTTTGGCCTTTTCTTTGGCAACCTATGATTGTAGTTTGATTATCCTTCATTTTGAGCCTTATTTTCCCTATTACTAGTGGAGCTTATATGAGTATATGAGGGTTACGTGTGCTTTCAAGGAATACTTGGTGGATGAGATGGTGAAGAAAAGTGAAAGAAACAAAAGATGAAGATGTAAAAAAAAAAGAGGATGTTGTGTTGAATGAAAAGATGTGAAGAAGAGCTTATGTTCCTAATGTGTTGGTGATGTGATGCAAAAAAATTGCAAAAGAAAGGAAGTGGATAAATGCTTGAAAGGAAGTAGTGTGTGAAAAGTGTTATGTGGTTGAAATGGTGTTGCAATTTGATCACTTGCAACCTATCTTTGGAAGAGTAGAGATATTATAGCTAGGTATCTTGATCTCTTGCTCCACTAGTATGATAGTCACTTCTACCTAAAAATATCCCACCCCTACCAAAGAGCCAACACTACAACCAAATAAAAAGTCCTCTTTGATTTGATGATGAGTTACTTGTCAAGTAGTGGAGAATTTGAGACTTTTATCAAGCTTATGGTAGTAGATGTACTATGTGTGATGTTGAGAGAACCTCATATACTTGAGAGTTTGAGTGATACACTATCTAGTGAGGATTTTGACTCATTGATTTGATCTTGTGTGCATTGATGTTTACGTAGATGGTTGATGAGATGACACTACATTGTTAGATTACATGAATTAGGTGATGTATATATGACATTTGATCTTGTGCTTGATCCTTCATTGATACAATTATTCCCCTATCTTATCGCTTCGTTGCTCGAGGACGAGCAACAATCTAGTTTGGGGGTGTGATTAGGGTCATAATTGCATCTTTTAGCATCCATTTTTATATGGTTTTGATGAGCTTATATTCATATTTGACCCTAAAATGCTATACTTTTTGCTATTAACCCTTTTGTGGCAAGAAAATGTGCTTTGTAGGTGAAAATGAGCAAAAACGAGTAATTCCCGACTATTGGAGAGGAGATGATGGAATCCGAGCCCATGGGGATGTTTCTTGTACTCAAATAAAGACTCTAGGATGCTTGGATGAGTCATAGGATCGAAGATGAAAAAGTCGAATATTGCACGTCGGACTTACACTATGTCCGAGCGGTCCACAATAGGTGACCGAGCGGTTCCCTTAGGCCATCCGAGCGGTTCGCTAAGGCCCAGGGCGGGAATTTCTGCTCCCTCAGGATGCATGTGCAATGACCGAGCGTCTCCAAGCCAATGACCGAGCGCGAGTCCGGATTTCCACATTTTCGGGGGCAAACTCGTCTTTTCGCGCGTTTAATGAAGGGCATATTGGACCAAGCATTGTGGGCACTATAAATACTCAAGGATCAGATTCTCCAAGGGATATTCTTCATTAGTTAGATCATTAGGTAGTTTTAGAGAGAGAGATTAAAGGTTATTAGTGGGTTCTTAGTTAGATTTCATACTTCTCTCTACAATTACTTTTGATCCATCCATTGGATCTTTAATCTGTTTTCTCCATTAGATTAGGCGAGTTATTAGCTACAATTCTACGGTTCATTTTATGAATTTGAGCTTTGGATCAAGAGATAGCTTTTCAAGGTTTGATGCTTGTATTTCCATTAATCTACAATTGGTAAGTTTTCCTTTAATTCTCTTGTATTAATTCATAATCATGATAGTTAGATTGTTAATTATTGATTTCCAATTCCAATTAGCCATGGGCTAATATCTTTGTTGCATGGTTGTATGATTACTATGGTGAATTTAGTCTCTTGATTAATCCTATGCATGAATTAGTGATCTTGATGTGTCAGTTCTTTTATTAATGACTTGCATGAATGTTTGGGATGTTTAATTGGAATGTATGGCTTATATGGTTAGCTATGAAATGAGAATTGAGCTATAAGAACCTTATGCATACCAAGTGTTTAATATATTGCTAGTATGACCAATGAGAATTGCATATTAGCCTAAGACCTCTTAATGAGAGTGTTAGGAGTTGTAGAGAGATCTAGACACCTAATAGAGTCTTACCTTGTGTTGTAGAGAAATCTATACACTAGTTGGCTTGATTAATACACCAAGAGACCTTTTGCATGCTAGGATGGATAGGATTCTAGAGGAACCATAGTAGGATTACTTCCATGTACACTTCACACTTGCTCACTTCTTTGAGGTGATAGTTAGGATTTACTATCTCTTGCTTGATTTAGTAGATAGAAACCTTGATTGTTTTCTTGCTTTCCTAGCTATCTACCTTTGTGAACACTCAATACTTGCTTGATATCGCATCGTTTCCCTGTGTTCGATATTTAACTTGGTTAACTTGCCGCGACAACAACGACCACGTTCACTTGTGTGGAAATCATCACGATTTTGGCAAACAAGTTTTTGGCACCGTTGCCGGGGAAACGATGACTTTGTTATGCTTGTATTGATGTTTACTTTGTTTTTCTTTGTTTCTTTGTTTTCTTGACTATTCTTGGTGAGTGTTGGTACTTGCTTATTTTTGTTGGAGTGAACTCAATAGAAGATGGGCGAATACAACCAATACTCGTATTCTCCACAATACACATACCCTCCTCAACCATACACATATCAACCTCATCCATATTCACCATCTCCATATCCACTACCGTCTCAACAATCCTACCACCACCCATACCATTATCCCTATCCTTATTTCTCTCCCTACCCATATCCATATTCATATCCTCCTCCTTCCCACATGTCTAAGGAACAAAAAGTAGAAAAATAGGAAAAAGAGGAAGATGAACCGAAAGAAGACATATATGATCTAATTGACAGATTTCTTGAAGAGAATCAAGATTTAAATGAGGAAGATTTCAAGATAATCTTGAACTACAATGATAAAATATCTTATACCCCTTCTTCTTCCACTATTCGTACTAAATCTCTTAATGTTGAAATTTATGATTCTACTTCTTTTGCTAAATTTGATTGGAATCAAGTGAAAGAACAAGAAATGGAGGAGAAGGAAAGAGATGATTCAAGAGGAGAAAAAGAGAATAATCAAGAAGAGGTAGATGAATGTCCACCTATGGACATGATCTTCATGGAGAAAGAACAACAAAATGAAGTGGAAGATGAGCTTCAAGGAGAAATGAGCATTTCTAATCCCTTAAACTCTTCCACTTATGCTTACATTGATAATGTTGTTCATATTGATTTCGTCTTGCCTCTTGAATTGATTAATGATAAGATTGAATTGAGAGTCCTCTTGAACATATTTGTTAGTAGGAGATGGGGGTGGAATGGGGTGATGGAGGCCTGCCGGTCGTGATCGGCAGCAAGTTCGAGCGGAATGTCAAACTGCCGAACCACCACTACACTCATGTCGACCGCGATCGCGTGCGAGGTCGCACACGACGTTATCTGTCATTCTAGAATGAATCCGCGCGATCCGCATTGACGTGCTGCCGATCCAAGAAGACTTCCTGCCGATCCCACTCCTTAGCTCGGGTCATGCTCGACTCTCCTCGTTTTCGTCATATCTTGAGTTCTAGGACTCCGATTGACTTGATTCTTCTTTCGTTGTGACCCTCTCTTCAAGCTCATCGACATGGAACATTAATTTCTTCATTTGGCCAAACTCCAGATTTCCAGACTTTTCTCGATCTTGCTCGTTTCTTCCCCATTTTGCTCATTTTTATCTAAAAACACAACTTTCTAGCAAAAAATGGTTAATAGCACAATATATACCATATTAAGGTCAAATATGAACATAAACACATCAAAACCATAGAGAAATGGATGCAAAAAAGATGCAATTATGACCCTAATCAATTACAAATCACACTTTCACATGTATCAATCAATTTAAGATTGCACAATTTAAACTAAACAACACAAACAAATCAAAATGATAAAACAACTTAACGATCACATACGCTAAATTTTTATAAGGATGGACAACGTGCGAAACATTATATTCAAGGATTAGTCGTGCATGCTTCATTCTATATTTCTAGGCACCGGTAAAACATAGAACTATAATAATTAAGCCCTCTGTTTTTTATATCTTTCAACATGTTTCAAAATAATCTTAAGGTATATTCAAGGTGTTGCCTTTGTATCTAATATTATTTTTCGCAATCTGCTTTAGGAAATGATTAATAAATTCATAAGCAAACTAACAACTTACGAGGATGATTAGTTCATCAAGGTACTCATGGCTTGCAAGACAACATGAGAAGTCTTCGATAAAGCCAATCGGAAAAATGAAACCATGGGGATTCTCTTGATTGATACCGAGGTTTACTTATTTATTATTATATTTGAAATTATTGATTTTAATTAGATCTTTCATTTACGCCCTGTAACACTATCATTTTTATGGGGTTTAGATACAACCAATAATTTTCAATGAGCTAATAGATAAGATTTATTCACCTCTTGAATGTGGAAAAACCTACATTATACGCGGTGGGAACGTCCGACCCGCGAAGAAATTTTTTGACAGTGTCATTTACACAAGCAATATCTGTCGAAGAGATAGGCGAACAAATTCCTAATACCAGAGTAAGACCATTTTTAAAATTCGAAGATGTTGAGAATTTTTCTCAACAAAAAAGATTGATGGTAAGACTACTTTATCAAAAATTAATTTATAATTTATCATTGTTTTAAACGATGCAAATACTAACCCTTTTTTATGTTGCGTAAATTTTTACAGATGTAGTAGGAAAGGTTATCAGAGGGCGGCCAACAATCGTAATATATTTAGCCAAACAACAAAGAAATGAGAAGTAACCATGTTGGATGACATTTAATTTTTCTTTATTTTTATCTAATTATTTTAGTTTTAACTATTCTCAAAACTCATATTTGTTAGGCTAGACTGAGATACCCATGGTAATAGTCTGTTGTAAATGTGGTTGTTTGATTTGATGATAGTTTTGCCATTTACTACAATTAGTTTTCTTGTTGTTTTACTGATTTTATTTTATATGCATATACGTTGCATGCACTGCATGATTGCATGCACACGTTTATTTCACAGTTTTATTGGGTGGGTTTTTATTTTTGGGTTGGAGGTATTAATTTAGCTCTACACTGCTAAACTTGTAGTGACAATTCATTTGTAAAATGAATGATTTCATTCAAATAATCGTTTTTCTTGTCCAGCGAAGTATGAAATTTTACTGATTTTTTAAATTTTTAAATGTTCCTTTTGGATTTTTTTTTGTAGTCAAAATAATTTTGGTTTATTTTTTAAAAATATGGCTAGCTATTATATTGCAAATCACACTTTCACATGAATCAATTAATTTAAGATTGCACAATTTAAATTAAACTACATAACCAAATCAAAATGATAAAATAACTTAACGATCACAAACGCCAAACTTGTATAAGGATGGACAACGTGCGAAGCATTATATTAAAGGATTAATCGTGCATGCTTCATTCTATATTGCTAGCCACCGGTAAAATATAGAACTATAAGAATTAAGCCCTCTGTTTTTTTATATATCTTTCAACATGTTTCAATATAATCTTAGACAAACACTTATATAGAAATTTCTACGGATCTTAGATCCATAGAAATATCCATACCCATGCCCATTAACCCACAACCCCGACCCGGATCCAATGACTCATGACTTTAATTGACTACTGATTTCAAATCCTCATTTCACACTTACGTATTCTCTCTCCTCTTTCTCTCTCTGCTCATTTTCTCTCCCATGTCTTGGTTCCCGCATTTTTTTCTGGCGGTTTTCATTCCGTTTTTCCGGCAATTTGAATGCGGTTTCCATTGCTTTTAAGGTGCGTAACTCTTATTTCATCCTTTCTTCTAGCTTTTGTGTTTATATTGCTGTGTTTTCTTCTTTGCGATAAGGAAAGTGAAAACCCAGGTTTTCTGGTTTTTTTATGGTTTTATGTTGATTATTGTAGTCGCGTTTGTGATTTTTGCTTGTTTTGAACTTGTTTTTCCATTTTGTTCATCGTAGGGTTTAGTTTTTGTTGATTTTTTGTTTTTCAATTTTACATTATTGTTGCTGATTTCCAGATTTTGTTGCATGTTAATGTTCTGGTTTATTTTTGTTTTTGTTAAGCTTGATGATCCTTTGGTTGTGCTGTTTTTGTGTTGTTCATGTTTTTAATATTAAAGTTTCTGGTAGTAACATAGATAGTTACTATATTGTAACATATATGCAAGTATTTTGTAACACAGTTTATGTGCATGTTATATTTATTTTATTATGAAGTTTTTTTAAATCTGTAACACAATGTTCCTATTTTTGTAACATATTTTCTATTTTTGGTCTTATTAGTTGTTATTTACATATTTTTTCTTCTGTTTCATTTTAAGTTTTGTATTATCATGTTTATATTCTGTAGTAATGTGCATATATTTTTGCTTTTTAACATCTATTGATTAGTAACACTGTTTGGATGGATAGTAACATGAATTATATTGTTTAGTAACATCTATTTTGTTGAATTGTAACCTAACTTATTATGATTCCAGAAGTGTTATCCTTTTTATTTACTAATGAACATTTTTATAATTATTGAGTAGTAACACATTTTACTATTTTAGTAACATGTTTAAGATTATTTAGTAACACACATGTTATTTAATTGTAACATAAATAAATTATTTCTAATGTTTATTTCACTTTTTTAACAGAATATACAATGACTTTAGATGATTCTCCTGTTTTCCTGTTAGAAGGCCCTGCTGCACCATCGGGGAGGCAGGGTAGGCCTTCTAAGGGTAAAAGTATCACGTTCGTCACTGTTTCTTCGTAGTCGTCCATGTATTTTTATTAGTCTTTGTGTTTCTTGCATTTTATGTTACATTTACGTATTTTTATATATTAATGCTCTTTTATTTTCAATTTTGAAGGGATTTTACTCCTCACTCTAGACCGACTGCTTTATTTGAGCTTTTTTGGATTTTAAACGAGGAGCAGAAGAAGCAATAAAGAGCATTGGTTTTGGTGGGCTTTTGAATTTAAATCTTCCCAGGTTGTGTGGTTATCCCATGTTGAGGTGGTTGATTGAGAACTTTAATCCTCACAGTTGGCAGCTATCAGTTGGGCGTTCTAGGAGTTTTGTCATCACACCTGATGATGTGCATGACATATTTATGATTCCTAGAAATGCTAACCAAGAGGTTGAGGTTTTTAACAGGGGAGAAGTTAATATTCTGCTTGAGAAGTATTCCGCATTGTATGATATTAGGCTGTCTTCGAGGTTGTCTTCACTCGCTGATCTTTTTAGAACTACGTTGAAGGATGGATGTGATGATTTTAAAAGGCTCTTTGTGTTTTTCTATCTTTCTTCATTGTTTACTCCAGCTGCAAATCATTCAGTTTGCAATCCTGTCATATTTAAGTCTATTGTTGATGTTAGTCGAATTGGAAAGCTTGATTGGTGTTCGTATGTGTTTTCAAAGTCGTGCGAGAGTGTTGAGTTTGTCCGAAAGAATGGAGCCCACAATGTCACTAGTTGTTTGTTGATTCTTCAGATTGCCTATCTGCATAGGATTAAATGGCGTGGTGTTGATTTGCCTTATTCCATCCGTTTGATACAACATTGGGATGAAGAGAATATGCAACTTCGTTGTAAGCAAGAATCTGATGTTGGCTTGTATGGTGATGGTGATTTGATTTTGGATACTTATTCTGTGATAAGAAATGGTGCTTTGAGGATTTCAGCTGAGGTGAATTTGAAGACCTCTGTTTCTGGTAAAGTTGAGGTAATACACACTAACCCTTATATTATTGAATGTTAACATATTTTATAGGTTTTAGTAACATATATTTTATGTTTAGTAACAATAATATGTATATTAATTAATTGTAACATTAATATTAGTGAATAGTAACACAATATTTTGAATCCTGTAACATATTTTTTAAATATAGTAACATTAATTTTATTTAATTAGCAACATATTTTATTAAATATAGTAACATTAATATTATTGATTAGTAACATAGTGTTTTGAATACTGTAATATAGATTTTGTAAGTGTAGTAACATTAAATATCTTATTTTAGTAACACAATCATTTTAATGTAGTAACATATATTATTGGTATACAGTAACATATTCTGTAGTATTATATTTTGGTGTAGGCTGTGCAGTTCAAGCTGGAGAATTTGTTGAAAGAAATAAACCAGTCGTCATGTGGATTTATAACTAAATTGTCTGAATTTAAAAGCAACTTGCCTGAATCTAATCCGGATTCTGATTCTCAGTTTTGGGGAGACGAGTCCTTTCTTAGTATAGTTGATGATTTTGTTGAGAATTTCAATCATGCAAAAGATTTATCAGATGCACCTAATTTTGAATTGTTTCCTGATAGTCCTTTGTTTAAATATCGTTCTGATAATCCAACTCTTAAGGGTGAGCAGGTTTTGGGAGAAAATGTTGAAGTTGGTCTAACAGGGAAGGATTCTGGTGGGAAAAAAGATTTGTCTAAGGAAGTTGGTGATGAAGGTGCGAGAAGAACAAGGAAAGAGAAGGGAAAAGCTGTAGTGGAGAGAGAGGAGGAGGGTGAGTACGTTGATGTTGATTCTGAGAGTGAGGAGGAGCAAGTTTCTGAAGAGGGTGAAAGTGAGGAGTTTGAGGAAGAGGAGGGAGATAGAGGAGATGGTGATCATGAGGAAGATGTTGGTGGAGAGGAGGAAGAGGAAGCAGAATTAGAAGAGGAAGCTGATGTAGAGGAGGAGGAAGAAGTTGAAGAGGAGGGAGAAAAAGAAGAAGAAGCAATTGGTGATGAAGAAGAAGTAAGTTTCGAGGAAAATACTGGTGATGAAGAGGAAGCAACTGGTGATGGATCTATGAGTGAGAATCAGGACGAAGATGATCAAGATAATGAAGCCGATGTAGAGGCTGAGAAGGCAAAAGCTTTGGAGGATGAAGAGGTTGCTGTTTTTGATCAGCTTGTTTCAAGTTTTGGTCCGCCACATGGGTTTTTGAGCCCTCTGTTTATGGTTGAGAAGAAAAGCTTGGTTGGGTTGGAGCGCTATGAGAGCGAACTTGTTGATTACATTTTTCACTACAAGGATAATCTGCTGTAAGTTATTTTCTTTTTTGAGTAACCCTGATTTTTATATGTAGTAACATATTAAAGTTAAGTATGTAACATTATTTTTTGAAAAAATAAAAGTAACATATATATCTGTTATATAGTAATGTAACAAGTAACATGTTACTTATATAATAAAATCATTTATTTTTTATTCTTTTTTAACTGTGTAATATGTATTTTAATCCTTTTTTTATTTTTTTTATTAGTGAGGAGTTTTTTCTGTCCAAAGACGAGATGTATCTTGTTTCATGGGAGAATATGCTGACAATGCTTCCGCAGACTGATATTGCTCACAATATTCTGAATGCCATTTGTTATATTTCTTCCTGTGGAAGCAATGTATCGTCTTCTAGTTCAAGTTTGTCTCGTTTGTGTTTGGGTTGGACTACAGCGTAAGTTTTCAAATATTTCTTTTTTCTTTCTTTTGTAATGTCATTTGTTAAATTTATTTATTCTCTTTATTTTTTCTGTAGAGGACTTTGAATGACATTTTGAGGAAGCGAGGTTCTTTGTTAGATAATAAAAGTCAGGTTTTTAGAGGTTGGAGAAGTTGGGTTGAATCAATGTCAATTGAGAGGCTTCTGTTTGCTGATTTGGTAATTAATTTATGATAGAGTAACACTTCATATTTTATATAGTAACATATTTTTTGAGTAAGAGTAACATATACTACCTCCGTCCCGGAACTACTTTCATAGTAGTTCCGGGCACGCGAACCAAGGAAAAGTAAATATGTGAGTGTAAAGTTAAATAATAAAATAAGAAAAAATGTATTTTGTTGACTTTTGTGAGAGAGAAAAGTTTCCTTTTTTGGTGTGTGAAAGAAGAGTTGGGACGTCCAAATAAGAAAAGTGTGAAAGTAGTTTTGGGACGGAGGGAGTATATATTATTGCATATTTTTTTCTTTTTCAGATTTTTCTTCCTTTTTGTATCTATGAACATTATGCTGTTGCTGTTTTTAACTTCAATGTGGGCAAGATCCAGTATTTGGATAACATAATTCATGTTGATTAGAGTTCATATGATGATTTTCTGTTGGTTCTGGTTAGTTTTTTCAAATTTTTGATTATTTTTATTTATTTTTAATCCTGTTTTATGCATTTTTTGTAAGGAATTTTTTTTTATATAATTTGTAGAGGAAGTATATGTCGAAGTTTCTTCATGAGGTGAAGCATCCCAAGGCTGATCTTGTTAAAAAATACAAGATTCAGACAATGAGACTTTCTTGGAGGCCTAGTGAAAATAACAAGGACTGCGATGTTTTTCTGATTAACTATATTTTGAATTTTCAAGGGGATTTGTATGATATGTCACACTTAATGCAGGTAACACGGTGTTTATGATTTTGTAACATAGATTATATAGTTTAGTAACATATCATTTTATATATATTCTAATATCTTTTTTTATAGGCTAATTCCAGGATTTTTTTGAGGGCAAGTTACTGTTTTGGAAGTTTATTACTTCAAACATGAACAAGTACAGAAACATTGTTTTGAAGAAGGTGCAAGATTTTTATGTGAATAAACCGGCTCTGTTGGCTGCTCCGAAGGAACAGAGTTCACAAGAGAATAAGCGGAAACGTGCAGCTGTTATCTATACAAAGAGGAATTTGAGATCAAGGAAGAAAGATTGAATTGTGGTTCTGGTTGTTTTTTATGTGAATTTGATTTGGTAAATTTGAATTGTTATTTGGTCTTTGTCGGCTGTGAATTTGGTGGGTTTGAATTTGTTTGGATAGTGTGAATTTGGGGTGGTATTCGGGGTAAATTTTTTGTCAATATGGGGTGCACAGATATTTGGTGGGTGAAGTTATTTGGTGGTTGGATACATTGGATCTTTTGAGTTTGAATATCGGGGTAGTTTTTGTAGTTTTTATTGTAATGTTGATTGAATATTGGGGGTAGTTGCTGCAGTTTTTTGTTAAATGGTTGATTGAATATGTGGGTAGTTTTTGCAGTCTATATTATTTTGGAATATTGTACAGTTCATTATCTTGGTTCATATGCTTATTTATGATATTTGTCATATTTTTGTTCACAGGTTTTATTTGGTAATACTTATGTTGGAAATTCATCCATCATAAGGTATATATTATATTTAAAAAATCATATAGTAACACAGTTTGTTACATATTGTAACATTAATCTTTTATTTATAAAAATAAGTTTTTTTATCAAATGAGGAAGTACAAAGGAAGATTATGAAGGTAACTTTTTCATTTTATTTTACATAGTATTATTTACATAATAGTAACATAAATTTAATTGAATAGTAATATTGAATCAAGTCAATAGTAACATACAAATTTATTTTGTTGTGAATTTTTTTCTAAGACATAAAAATTATTATTTTGTAGAGAATATAATCTATTTTCAACGTTTTTAAAGATTTATAGTGATATTCTTTTAAAAAATTTGAAATGTAACACTAATATATATTATATAGTAACATTCACATAAGTCACTTGTAACATTTTTTTTAATTAAATTTAACACAAATAGTTAGTCAAATAAGTTTGAAAATGCTCTTTGATCTTAATTTTATAACAAGAGTAACATATATTTAAATGTATAGTAACATATATTCAATTGAGTATTCACAAATTTTTAATAAATTTACATTTTATTATTAGTTGTTCAGCGCAAAAAGCAACATGTTTATAATTTGATAGTAACACAGAGTATCAAAATTTGTAACATTGAAATAAGGTATATGTAACATATTCAATAGTAACACAGATTGTCAAATTTTGTAACACTGGCATCAGGTAATTGTAACATATCCCTATAGTAATTGAATTTAATCCTTTTTATAATACTAACAAAAGTCAACAGTAACCTATTTATATATTAACACGGTTTAATCATTTAGTAACATAAATAGTAACACAAATTTAATGCAACAGTAACATATCCAAATAGTAACACTAATTTATCCATTTTGTAACACTGAAATAAGGCATCAGTAACATAATCTTTAACACTAAAAATTATAAATGCAGTAAAGAGAATGAGTTTTATATCAAATGAGCATTTGGTGTTTGTGTGCCATATTCCATTGGCAGTTTTTTCTTCTATTTTTTGAGTTCCTTTGAAGTGACCTTTTATTCTAACTTCACTTCCTTTTGTTGTTGAGCGTCTAGGGTTCTATATTTCAACTCCTTCCACAGTTTTTGTTGATTCTTCTGGCTGTTGTTTCGAGTTAAACGCCTTTGCCTTCATTGAGTCTCTTTCCATACTTTCTTCTAGCATTTTTCTTGTTTTAGCATCTCTCTCGCACTCCAATATAAGGCTGTAGCTCATCCTAGCCATTTGATGTCTCCACGGAATTGAACTTTGTATCTTTCTTGCTTCCATTGCTGTGTTTTTTTCCCAAATTTGTAACTTTGCATCCTTTGTCCACCTTGTACGTATGTATTCACTTGGTATTTCTTGTACGGAGTTAATATGCAGCACACGTATGCAGTGGCAGCACAATATGCCACACTCTTCAAATTTTTTGCAACTGCACTGTATTTTAATCATCATCTGTTCAAAAATTACCCTATGTGCTTTTCCTTTTACCGTTACATCGTAAACAAATGTGGTATCTTCTCTTGCAATCTTGTTGGTCCCGAAATGAGTATAATCAGTGTATGGGGTAGGGAATACACTGATATCCGATTTTTCCGAATGTTCAGAAAAAATGCTCTAACACTCTCAGTCAGGAAGATCCTGATTTACTCAGCAAAATTGATAGTCCGCAGGGGCAGCAGGGACAGGTCAGTAATGGAGTCAGATAGGCTGAGTGTGAGTTGAGTGCTCAAAAGCTCAGTAGAGATAACAAACCTACTGACTGCTCGGAAGCAAGTCAGTTGGACTACTATCTCAGTAAGCTAGAGTACGTGCGGAATGTGAGCCCTTAGTTTCTACTCGTTTTAGTTTCTGAAAACATTTTCTCTGACTTTGCTTAGTAAATGGTGGTTAAAGCTGGTGCACAATTTTAAAGATCAGGATGAAGAGTCAGTCTTGAAGATTTTCAAAACAATGCAAGATGCTCAGTTTAATATGATGACAATTACGATCCTGAGTAAGAATGTAAATCAGAACAAAAGGAACTTTTTAACGTGGTTCGGAGATAACCAACTCGTACGTCTACGACCTGATTTAACAGAAAGCTATCCTCAAAACTCTGAGGATAGGTACTTGGGTTTTACATGCCAAGGGACACGAATAGCCAACTTCCTCTCTTAGGAACTGACCCCTGGGCATTTTACAAGTCTCAGTCCTTCTAACCAACCAATCTCACACCCTGAGTGGTTTGGTATTCTTGGTTTCCAACTAAGGATAGCCCTAGCAGTACAAAGCAATGCTAAAGATTAGAGCTATCAAAACTAAGCAAATACAGAGTGAATCCTACTACAATACTAGGGAAATTTAATTGCAGAGTGTTGTTCAAAGTATGCTTTGAGTGCTTGTATTCTTGAGAGCTTTTGCTTGGAAATTTCCCATTGGCCTTGAATGGGTGCAAGGTTCTCTGTATTTATAGGAGAGATTTGAAATAGATCCGTTGGAGGAGATCCACCCAAATCTTTCTATTTTAGGGTGGGTGCAGGCTAGATGTACTTGTTGACCTTTTTCCCATGATTAATCTGGAAAATTCTGTCCCGCCGCCTGTAACTCTGAGACACATTAAATGCCGCATTAACTGCTGCGTAGATTCTGTACATGCATGTCGAAAGACGATTGGCTCTCCGTACAAATGGCTAGTTGATCGTCTGACAATTGTCCTTCCTCGTACATTCAATACTCCGAGTCTCTCGTCATTTACTCAGCATGAATGTTTATCTTTAATGGAGTCCACTGGCATTCTCTTTGTCTCTCAGGTGTTAACGTAAATGTCAACTGTCCCATGGCATAAATAACCTTTTTACTTTGGACTTACATGAGTCAGGTGAACTGACCCAAGGCCTAAGTCAGGTCTTACGAGCATTAAGCTCGGCCTGATAGGTTATTCAGCCCAGTATGTGTAACCTTTTTACTTTGGACTTACATGAGTCAGATAGACTGACTCAAGGCCTAAGTCAGGTCTTATGAGCATTAAGCTCAGCTTGATAAGTTACACTACTCTTCACTGACTAAGTTCTGTCCTGAGCATGCTTAGTGTACTCAGTAGAAACATCAGTCAATGGTACTCCGGATTGTCTTCAGGATGGATCTTCAAGCTTCAGTCTTCAGCTTCAGTTCAGGCAATCCTCTTCAAGACTGACTCTGACCTTTATCAGGATGAATTGTACTTCAGACTTAAGATGATTGGGTCGACTCCAATATACTTCAGTCTTCAATACGTTCCCCCTGAACTGAATTCCTAACCTGACTATCCTGAACTAGACAATCCTGCCTAACTGTACTTAGGCAAATCATCAGAGGTTTTGGGATCTAATCAAAATATTCAGATTGTCCCAACAAATCTCCTGTGATGTACAAGATAGGCTCCTTAGGAATTCGTTCTCAAATGTTTTGAAAATGGTCAGCGTGTAAACTTCTGCAGCATGTTTCACTATTCCGTTAATCATCAAACTTGACTCAGGCATAATACGCTGACACTGGAACTCGTCATTTGTTTCGTTTGTTCTCCAAGCTTTGACTGTTTTGCTGAATATTTCATAAAACTCAGTCAAGCCTTTGGTCTTTCTTGTATTGAAAGATATTGAATTGTTTGTACTCTCACTTCGCTGCGATGATCGTATTCCAGCTGAAAAGAAATCCTTGCTCAATGTCGTACACCATTTTTCTTTTAAATTGTAGAGCCTTTCAATCCAAGTATTGTTCTGCAGGTTATAATCATTAATCATTTTCTTCCAGCAATTTTCAAAGTCCTCCATATCGACACATCTGGATAGGCACTTTTTGAATGAATCTTTAAATTGGGTGTTGCTCTTTAACTGTGCAAACCTGCTCACTGCATTCTGGTGTAGGTGTTACAGACACAATCAGTGCCTTGTTTTTGGGAAAACCTGATTTATAACACAGATTATATAATATAGTAACACATAATATACTCTTAGAGTAACATAAATATTTGGTAACGCATATTTTAGTTGAAGAGTAACACCAATTTATAGTAACACTCTATTTAACTATAAAGTAACATTAATATATATTTTATGTAACATAAAAATATTATTATACCTTTTCTATGGCCTTTGAAATTGGTAGGTCCTGGTCAGTGAATATTATCACTGGAGTCTTCCCACCCATTGATTTCTTGAACATCGTGAACAACCACTCGAAAGTTTCTATTTTTCATCTGATAAAAATGCTATTCCAAACATAGTATTTTTCCAGTGGTTATTTATTCCTACAAATGGCGCACATATGAGATCATACCTGTTAGTCTTATAAGTCGTGTCGAATACCAAAACATCACCGTATATATCAAAATCATCTCTCATCATTGAGTCTCTCCAAAAAATGTTACTCAACCTCCCATCTTCATTCATCTCTAACTTGTAGAATAACTGAGGTTCCTCTTCTGATTGGATCTGTATCCATTCCATTAATTTCTTTGCATCACCCCCCCTATGTTACTTCTTTTAGTACGGTTCACATAGTTTAGATGGTCTTTCATCGTGTGTCCAATCTGCTCTTCTCCTCTAGCACTATAAGCTAGGTAACAGAACGAATCTGCTGGTTTTATACCAGATGATAACATTTCTACAATTGCTTCAGCCTTTCCACCCGTTATAGCTCTCTCAGAACGATGCAAATGGTTCCATTATTTTTTTGTCAGTTGATGATTGTGCTCCATTATGTGTTTTGATATTTTATACTTTCCACATTCACTTAATCTTGCCCTCATCATTGCCTTGCATTCTGTTCTTGTCCCTCCAGTCTTTCTTTTTGTGTTTTTCTCCTTAACCACTGTTTCATCTCCTGGACGTCTTTTACCTTCATTAGAGCACACATAATTTTTTGATAATAACACCATTTTCCCATCTGTTGACCTTGTTTCTGTTGTTTTGCGTACACTAAATCCAACTGAACGGGCATATGCACAGTATAATTTGTAGATTTCATCAATGGTGTCTCTTTTCATCCCAAGCGATGAGTCACTGCATTCGTTACTATTAAAGTTCTCTCCTTTATTTTCTTGATCAGGTGGATTATCTGACCCCTCTATGTTCCCATCAGTGGATTGTAGATCAGTGTTTTCTTCACTATGTATTCCTGCAATATAATATTTATAGTTAAAAACATTAATTATGTGTATGGGTAACACTATCTATTCTGGTTAGTAAGACATAAATTTGAACAATGTAACATGTTTTTAATGAATAAAAGTAACACTGTTTATTTTATTATGTAACAGATAATATTGTATCAGGTTTCATATTTTCTCAGATTTTTAAACATTCAGAATATGTATTTTTACATAGTAACACATAATTATATTAATTAGTAACATATTTGAAGTAATTATTTTTTTATAGGTGCAAACTATCTGTATATTAGTAATATTTATTTTTATTTATGAGTGACATAAGTAATGGAAGATAGTAACATATGAAATTGAAGACAAAAACATATAACTCAATCCAGTAATTTGTAACAATGTGCAGGTTATAAAGTAACATGAATATGTTCATTGAGTAACATATGGAATTGAAGACAGTAACAATTAACTCAATACAGTAATTTGTAACAATGTGCAGGTCATAAAGTAACATGAATATGTTCATTGAGTAACATATGGAATTGAAGACAGTAACAATTAACTCAATCCAGTAATTAGTAACACTATGTAGGGCATAAAGTAACATGAATATGTTCATTGAGTATGTTGGTCCCAAAACGAGTTAAATCAGTGTATGGGGGGGGGAATACACTGATGTCAGATTTTTCTGAAAGACTCAGAAAAATGCTCTAACGTACTCAGTCATGATTCCCTGAAGTACTCAGTACGCTGAAGGTCCACAGGGGCAGCAGGGACGGTTCAGTAACGAGTCAGAAAAACTGAGTGTGAGTAAGTGCTCGGAAGCTCAGTAGAGATAACAAACCTACTGACTGCTCGGAAGCGAGTCAGTTGGACTACTATCTCAGTGAGCCAGAGTACGTGCGGAAAGTGAGCCCTTAGATTCTACTCGTTTTAGTTTCTGAAAACATTTTCTCTGAGTTGCTTAGTAAATTGGCGATTAAGGCTGAGTGCAAAGTATTCAGATTCAGGATGATTGATTCAGTCCTGAGGTTTAAGAACAATGCAGTATGTTCAGTTTAATATGATGACAGTTATGATCCGGAACAGAACAGTAAATCAGCACACAGGGGACTTTTTAACGTGGTTCGGAGATAACCAACTCCTACATCCACGACCTGATTTAACAGGAAGCTATCCTCAAAACCCTGAGGATAGGTACTTGGGTTTTACGTGCCAAGGGACACGAGTAGCCAACTTCCTCTCTTAGGAACTGACCCCTGGGCGTTTTACAA
>JAPKLY010001678.1:0-25215 GCA_026898435.1 Prunella vulgaris
TGTTGTTGTTGATGATTATTCCAGGTATACATGGGTTATTTTCTTGCTGAACAAAAAGGAGACTCAGGTCATGCTTCCAGAGTTACTCAAGCAATTGAGCACTGAACAGGGTCAGAGCATAGTCAGGATCCAATCAGATCGCGGAACTGAGTTTATAAACTCTATTATAACTGACTTTTGTACTAACCATGGTATAGCTCATTAGACTTCTGCAGCCAGGACCCCTCAGCAGAATGGGGTAGCTGAAAGAAGAAATCGGACCCTGAAGGAAGATGCCAGGACCATGTTGGCTGAGTCAGGATTGCCCAAGAAGTACTGGGCTGAAGCAATCAACACTGCTTGCTACACTCAGAACCGATCTATGCGGAACAAACAACATGCTCAGACACCTTATGAAACTTGGAACAAGAGGAAGCCTCGCATCTCTTATTTTTATATTTTTGGGTGTAAGTGTTTCATCCTGAACAATGGGAAAGAACAGCTGAAAGCCTTTGATAGCAAATCTAATGTGGGAGTTTTCTTAGGATACTCCTCACCCAGTAAAGCCTTCAGGGTGTATAACTGTCGGACCCTTTGTGTGGAGGAAACACCTCATGTTGTGTTTGATGAGACTGCATCAGTGCATAGGAAAAAGGTTCCGAATCCTGACACTGAGGGAGTTATCAGGAGGATAACGAGACTGAGCCTGAAGAATCCTGAATTCAAGATCAAGCTTGTCAGTGCTCCCAAGGGATGGGATGATGATGATGATGATCAGGATGGACCTCAGGCCAACCCTCAGCTAGCCCCAGCCTCAGAGAATGTTGAGTCTCAGACTCAACCTGAGGTACGTACTGTCGGTGATGATGCTTCTGCACCTGAGACAGTTACTGAGTCCAACACTGTAGGGGGTAAAAATGTCTCTGATATTGGCCAACCCTCAGGAAATGACACAGTATCCCCTGTTCTTGCTCATTTCGCTTCTTTGCCTGTTATTGTCGAGACTAATGTTTTAGGATCAGGCGAGGGAACGTCAGCAGCTCCCAGTGCTCCCGTCAGCAGGAGGCGGTGGCTAGATGATCACTCATTGGCTGATATCATTGGTGATATCAATGAGGGGGTCAGGACTAGGTTGTCCTTTGGTGATAGTGCTATGTTTTGCTGCTTCCTGAGTGATCAGGAACCTAAGAGCATAGAAGAAGCTCTTGCTGATCCCAACTGGATCCTAGCCATGCAGGATGAGCTCAATCAGTTTGAGCGGAATCAGGTTTGGGAGTTAGTTGAGAGACCTAGGAGTCAACATGTCATTGGCACCAAGTGGGTCTTTAAGAACAAGAGGGATGAGAAGAATGTTGTGGTCAGGAATAAGGCCAGATTGGTAGCAAAGGGTTACTCTCAGGCCGAAGGAATCGACTATGATGAGACCTTTGCTCCGGTCGCAAGGTTGGAAGCAATCAGGTTGTTTCTGGCATATGCAACATTCAAGAAATTCAAAGTGTATCAGATGGATGTAAAGAGTGCTTTTCTGAATGGTGTACTAAACGAGGAAGTCTATGTGGAACAACCTCCAGGTTTCGAAGTTGGAAATAAGGTATATCACCTGAAGAAAGCTCTTTATGGCCTGAAGCAAGCTCCGAGAGCTTGGTATGATACATTATCCCAATTCCTGATAGACCACGGGTTCGTAAAAGGAACAGTGGACAGGACCCTCTTCAGGATCTCCGAAGGGGAGGACATTCTCTTGGTTCAGATTTATGTGGATGACATAATTTTTGGATCTCCTAATCTGAAGCTTTGTGAGAAATTCTCCAAGCTGATGACTGGGAAATTTGAGATGTCAATGATGGGAGAAATGAATTTCTTTCTGGGTCTCCAAGTCAGGCAAACTGACTCCGGAATCTTCATAAATCAGTCCAAGTATGCGAGGGACTTGATTCAGAAATTCGGAGTTCAGTCCAGCAAAGTCTCACGTATTCCCATGAACACAAATGAGAAGCTGGATCCTGACAAAGAAGGAGTCTCAGTAAATCAGACTGAATATAGGGCACTGATAGGATCCTTATTGTATCTGACTGCTAGTCGTCCTGACATCACTTATGCAGTTGGAGTTTGTGCAAGGTATCAGTCTGATTCAAAGAAAAGTCATCTAGAGAGTGCCAAAAAGATACTGAAATACCTGAGAGGTACAATAAATCTAGGACTTTGGTATCCCTCTGATGACAACCTAGAACTGACTGGCTATTCAGATGCAGATTATGGAGGCTGTAGGCTTGATAGGAAATCAACTACAGGCACATGTCAGTTTCAAGGGAGTAAACTGATCTCTTGGTTTTCTAAAAAGCAAACCAGTGTTGCAACGTCTACTACTGAGGTTGAGTATATGGCGGCAGGCAGTTGTTGTTCTCAGATCCTTTGGCTGAAACAGCAACTGAGAGACTACCAAGTTGAGGCCACTGAAGTCCCAATTTATTGTGACAATAATAGTGCCATTGCCATATCCCAAAACCCAGTCTTACACACAAGGTGTAAGCATGTAGACATCAGACATCACTTTATCAGAGATCATGTTGAAAAGAAGGACATCAGGATGGAGAGAGTCCCTACTGATAAGCAGAGAGCTGACATACTGACTAAGGCTTTGCCTGAAACTAGATTTGTTGAGCTATCAGTAGAATTAGGACTCCTTGACCCAGGCTTAGGAGATTCAATCTGAATCTCTAATCAGAATGCTCAAGGTCAAGGGGAATGACTAATATGGACTCAGGATGAAGGAATCTCAGACAGATTGTGAATGGTTGTAGGGGGAACATTCAGTATGAAAAGGATGATCAGTATAGACTGACTAAGATTCAGGACACTGAACTCAGGGCTTGTCATCCTGATAGGTCACTTGTGGTATCAGTCAGAATACAAATCTGACTGACTGGTATGTTTCTTGATTTTTGTCTAGTCATCAGATCTTGCGTGCATCATCCTTAATATTGTTTGCTGTATTGTCAAATCAATTTAATTTGTCATTTAATCCCAGCCATTCATTTAATATTCGGTTATTATTTAATACAATTTATTTGAATTAAATACGAACATGCTCTAATGTGCATTTAATGCACTGTGGGCGGGAACAATTTTCGATAAAGTTTGACCAATTACTTTTGAAAACCGAAAAGGCTCCATGCATTTCACGTTTTGATCTTGACCATTGAATCTCATAAGTCATTATTTTCTGAGCCATCCGATTAAAACTGAAATTTAGTATAAATAAGGGAAGTGCTCGTCATTGCAACCTTTGTGCACCCAAATCTTTTCCTAATATATTTTCTCTGAAACCCGATTTTCTTCAAAATCTCCAACTTAATCCATGGCGTCTCATTCGGTGGACTCATTCTTTGGGAATGTCTTCCATCTCAGGAATGAGATCCACTACGAGCCCTTTGGGGATTTTTCTTCTAACCACCCCGATATCTTGCCTGTGCAAGAATTATATGAAAATGCAGGTCTTCTGCAGTTTATCACAGCAAGACCCCAGAGACTCCATCCCAGATTTGTTGTTGCTTTCTACCTCAAGATGGCGCAGAACAAAGATTCCCAAGAGTGGGAGACTTGCATTCCATTGTCTTCCTATGTGAAGGGGAAGGATGGAGAAGAGGAAATGACCAGGAGGTGGGTCACTCTCAACATCAGGGAGAAGATTAAGGAGGTTTTTAATCTTCCTCGCTCTGGACGAAGCCCGGTTGATTACAGGTTTGGGAACGAGAAGGATTTTCTCCAGTCTCTCTGCGATAGAGATATCGTCCTGAGGTCGGGTCTCAACAAATCAGTCCTGAGGACTGAGAATCGTCACTTCTTCGACCTGACAAGTCAGGGAGTGATGGGGATTATCGGAGAATTGGAGCAGATCTCCAGACCGAAGCTTTATACGATGATGGCAATCTCTGACGCATCAGTGCACAATTTTCACTGGGAGGATTACTTCCTCCAATTGCTGGTAGCTGAGACCAGCAAAATCAAGTATTCGCCGGAGGGTCAGGCGACGTTCGAGGCCAAAATGCACTTTGGCACCAAGATCTCACTGATTTTGGAAACCCTGGATCTCGGGGAGGTTGATCAGGCCCAGTCGCTCGAGATTCCAGCGAAGATTGATCTCTTCAGGGCTTACTCCGGTGATGCTGGCGCAAAGAGGAGACCGAAAACTCTAAAGAAGAAGGCTCAGGCGGGCATGACTGGAGGAGTCAAGGCTCAAGCGAGCAAATCTTCAGAGATTTCTATTCAGAAACCAGCGGAGGACAAACCCAAGCCTTCTAGACCCAAGCAACAGAGACTGAAATTTCTTTATTCAGGGTCAGCAGAGCGAGAGAAGAAGCTCGTGGAAGAGAGAGTTGCTGAAGAAGCTGTTCAGCATGCAACTCCAGAGAAGGAACCGGCTCAGGCCGCTCTTGACATTGCTACCATTACTTCTATTCCGGACGTTGCATCCCCTGATCCTGATCAACTGATTCTCAACATCGCCTCAACCTATCAGAGTTTGGAGAAGGATCAGGATGAACCTGCTCAGGAAGGAGGAGTTGAGCAGGAGGCTGCTGAACCAGTTCAGGTTGTAGCCCCATGGCCATTCCCTGCGCCTGATGAGAACACATTGCCTGATTTCGAGATTGAGGCAAGGGGAACTGCTGTGGATATGGTGGAGAGGAGGTTTCCTGACCTCTCAGACGCTCAGAAGGAGGCAGTTGTGCAACTTCACACTTACGCCATGATCAGAAATGTCACTTGGCCTGAATTGAGTCAGCTCGGGGAGTCGAGAGGATTGGAGAAAATGGCTAAAACTGAAGCTGCTCTCTTTGATCACTTCAACGTGAATTCTTTACATCACCTGATCAAGATGGTAGACTTCATCAGAACTGTTAGACGCATCTACCCCGAGCCAGAGCCTGAAAGAGTTGAGGAGGAGAAGGAATAGGAGAAGGAAGAGATTGTGATTGTTGAAGACATTCAGCAAGGTGGCACTGAAGTAGTCAGTGCACCGGCCGATGATGCACCCCTTAGACCCGGGACTGCGGAGGCTTCAGGAGAGGGTCGAACAGGTCTTATCCAAGTTAGAGGAAACTGGATCACCCTAGCAGCTATGTTTACTGAGAATTCCTCACGAGCGCTTGCCAATTGTCACAGAAGGTTAAATCTTGTTGAGCGAAAGGCAAGTAGGGTTGATTCAAATTCTGAAACTCTGAATAAGAAAATGAAAAGGCTGGATAAAGACCTGAATGAAATGGCCACTGATATGCATGCCGCAATAGACCTTCTCGGTGAAGTTAGGACTGGACTCACAGTAGACCTCACTGTTATCTCTGAGCAAGCCAAGGGGGCCATTCAAAATTGCAATCAAATGGTCTCTAATGTGCAAACTCAGCAGGAGAATAAGCTTGCCACTTTTCTTGATCAACAATTGTCTGAGAAAGTTGATCAACTGGTTGATGAAAAGCTGGCTAAGCTTCGAGCTGAACTGAAGGAGGAGCTGCTGAATGAGATGTCTGAACAAGAGAAAAGGGAAATTGCTTCTGCCTTGAACAATCGGATAATGAGCTTTGAAGGACGGCTAAAAGCTGAGCACAATTCAGCCGTCGACAAGCTAAGTGTTGGCCTGAGAGGGATGGCCGGGCAGATTGGGCATATTCAGGATAAGCAGACTGAGATGGACAGTCAGTTCGCATTATTGGCGGAGTCAGTAAATGAGGTTGTCAAGCGAATCAATGACGATGATGCCAAAAAGGGGGAAGAAGGGAAGAAGCAAATTGCTACCACTGGTAAAGCTAAGAAGAAAATCTTTCCCCCTGAACTGAAAGCTGCTGAAAGGAAGAGGACTAGATCCGCAGCTGCCATCGAAGCTGCTGAAGGTTCAGATCCAAAGAGATTAAGGCCCTCTGAAGATCCTACTTTGGAACCTTTGTATAAGGAGATGGAGGAACAAATGCAACATGGGTTGACCACTCAAAAGAAAAAGGTGATGACTGAAGCAGAAAAGATAGCGAAGATGAAGGAGATTTCGCTCCTCAGTCAGATCCAACGCTTGAAAGAGTCCAATGAGTATATGACTTCGCAGGTTCAGAAGAAGAAATATGTGACTTCTGGATCTCGGATGAAGACTCAGAGAAAAATGGTGGTCAGTCCAGATCAAGGCCCTCCTCCACTTCAGTTTGTGGAAGACTTCATTCCTATAGAGATGTTGGAGGTATGGATTCCGATCCGGAATAGGTGGGCCTACCTATTCTACGTGGTGGGTTATGGGACGATCTATCTGAAGAAAAAGACGTCATACTCCATCACTGGATGGCACAGGAGCACCCTGATCTTTGGGCTGAAATAATCAGACATGCTGACACTGAAGGTGTAGAGATTGCTCCTCCGGAATTCATTAAGTATCCTCCTCCACTCTTCAGGAACTCCAAACAACTGGACCAGAAAGCGATATCAGAAGAAGTCGTCAGAGTAGGACGCACTGCCGGGGCTGTTGGTGATCGGAACAGGATGAAGCAGGTCCTGAACCGAGTCCTGGAGATGTATGAGATTCCTCTAGCTGCTTGGAATAAGGATGAAGACTAGATCAGGAGCTAGTTGATTCAGGAATTGTAATAGCATCAGGATACTTGTAATTCTCATATCAATCAATGAAGTTATTTATTTTTCCTGAGTACAACTTCTTGTTGACTCCTGAATTTACTTTTCTGAATCCTTATCAAGAATTGTACTAACCCATTCCTTGTTTTCATCTTATAGACTAAGTACCTAGTTTGTCAGGTGGTACTGAGTTGTTCTCACTGACTAAGTCAGTTGATTGTATAGATGAATAGGAATTTGCTTAAGGGTTTTGGCATCATCAAAAAGGGGGAAATTGTTGGGACAATCTGAGTATTTTGATTAGATCCCAAAACCCCTGATGAATCTGCCTAAGTACAGCTGTTCAGGATAAAATAGTTCAGGATAGTTAGGTTAGAAATTCAGTACAGGAGGAACTTGCTGAAGACTGAAGAATATTGGAGTCGACCCAATTTACTGAAGTCTGAAGTATAATCCATCCTGTAGGAGTCAGTCAGTCTTGCTGAAGATTGCCTGGGTCTGAAGCTGAAGATCGAAGCCTGATAATCCGTCCTGAAGTCAATCCTGAAATACCATTGGCTGATGTTTCTACTGAGTACACTAAGCATACTCAGGACAGAACTTAGTCAGTGAAGAGTAAATGTAATCTATCAGGCTGTGCTAAATGCACTTAAGACCTGACTTAGGTCTTGGTTCCGTTTATCTGAACCATGTAAGTCCAAAGCAAAAAGGTTACACATACTGGGCTAAATAATCTATCAGGCTGTGCTGAAGACACATAAGACCTGACTCGGGCAGTAGTTCAGATCACCTGAACCATGTAAGTCCAAGGCAAAAAAGTTATTTATGCTATGGGACAAGAGACAAAGAGAATGTCAGTAAGACTCCAATGAAGACAAACATTCAGACAGAGTTATTAACAAGAGACTCAGAGTATTGAATGTACAAGGAAGGACAAATGTCTGAAAGTCAACTAGCCGTTAGAACGGAGAGCCAATGATCTTTCGACACGTATGTACGGAGTCTGCACAGCATTTAATGCGGCATTTAGTGCGTCTCAAAGATGCAGGCGATGGGACAGACTTGCCAGAATAAGCATGGCGGTTAGGTCAAACAGTATTTCTAGCCTGCAACCACCCCAAAATAGGAAAGATTTGATTTGATCTCCTCCAACGGATCTATTTTGAATCTTGCCTATAAATATGGAGAACCTTGTACCCATTCAAGGTTAACGGGAAATTTCCAAGAGAAAACTCTCAAGAATCCAAACTCTCAAAGCATACTATAAGGAACACTCTGCAATTAAATTTCCCTAGTGTTGTAGTAGGATTCACTCTGTATTTGCTTAGATCGATAGCTCTAATATTTAGCATTGTTTTGTATTACTAGAGCTATCTCAGTTGGAAACCAGAATACCAAACCACTCAGGGTGTGAGATTGGTTGGTTAGAAGGACTGGGACTTGTAAAACGCCCAGGGGTCAGTTCCTAAGAGAGGAAGTTGGCTACTCGTGTCCCTTGGCACGTAAAACCAAGCACCTATCCTCAGGGTTTTGAGGATAGCTTCCTGTTAAATCAGGCCGTGGACGTAGGAGTTGGTTATCTCCGAACCACGTTAAAATGTCCCCTGTGTGCTGATTTACATACTTGTTCAGGATCATAACTGTCATCATAATAAACTGAACATTCTGCATTGTTTTATCCTCAGGACTGAATCAATCATCCTGAATCTTAATACGGTGCACTCAGCCCTAACCACCAGTTTACTAAGCAATTCAGAGAAAATGCTTTCAGAAACTAAAACGAGTAGAATCTAAGGGCTCACTTTCCGCACGTACTCTAGCTCACTGAGATAGTAGTCCAACTGACTTGCTTCCAAGCAGTCAGTAGGTTTGTTATCTCTACTGAGCTTCCGAGCACATTACTCACACTCAGCTTATCTGACTCGTTACTGAACTGTCCCTGCTGTCCATGTGGACCTTCAGCATACTGAGTAATTCAGGAAATCCTGACTGAGAGTGTAAGAGCATTTTTTTGAGTCTTTCAGAAAAATCTGACATCAGTGTATTCCCCCCCCCCATACACTGATTGTACTCGTTTCGGGACCAACACATTCCATTCCTTGAAAATGTTTGACGACAACAAAACAAAATCATCAAAAGCATCCTGATCAAGAGAATAAAGAAAGACGCAAAAGAAAGCAAAGCTGCTAAAGCAAACAAGCCTAAATCTTTGGGGGCACATTCACGAGCAGCAGGAGTAATTTATCCTTCAACCGGAGTGAATGATGTCATCTCAGCTGGCTAAATTTCATCCATCAGTATGAAAGAAGCAGGGCCCGATACCACAACGAAAATCGCAAAGCAATCAAACGGAAGCGCTAGCCAAGAAACCATTCATCGAATATTCATGCAATAACAAAGCACAAAGGATCTCTAGAAAGATCGAAAAGCTACAAATGCATCTAGTTGCAGATATAAAGAAACACAAGAAGCCAGTGCTCACTTAACCCGCATGAATGGAACAACGAACGCAGGCATTCAAATAACCTACGGGTATCTGGAAGGATTGCACGGTACTCTTTTTTCCCTACGGCCGGTTGTAGGATCGGTTGCGTTGAGTAGAACTGATGTACTATCCTCGCAAACCAACACAGGTCTTTTCTAGCGTGCTTATGTCCTCACTAGCACGCACCCTGAGAACTTTCCAGGGGGTCACATACAAAACAAGTACGGGTCATAACTGTTTGCAGGCATGTTGTATATGCTGGATTCCTACAATCTTAAACATGGATTTTGCAGATTAATTTAAACAAGAAAACTTACACTTTCAGCAAAAATAGATTTAAAATTAATCTTGATCCGTTTCAGAAAATCCGTTCGCAATCCTCTCGTAAATTCTATTCCTCAGATGGCTAGAACTCGTGCTGATAACATTTTGTAACAATAAAGAACAAGAGTTTGTTTACCCAGTTCGTCACAACGTGAGTACATCTGGGGGCGACCAAGCCAGGAGATGTATAATATGACTGCGTATATTGTTCTGTGATTACAAGAGTATAAAATACAACTTTATATAGTAAATATTCTAACCCTAAGCCCATAGGCCTAAAGCCCACTTGACAAAATATCTTATTATGTCCATAATATATAATATATAATCAAATATATTATAACAATTTTTATAGCAAATTTGTTACCACGTTGGGAATGCTCTAAATACAAATTATTAATTATTAAAGTATCAGATAACTTGATATATATCTTGATGCAGATATTTAATTATTAACGTAATTATGAGACCTAATAATATTATATATATATATATATATATATTTTTTTTTATGTAGATATAATCCGTATGTTGTAGAGATCAATCTCCCTTAAAAGATATTATTTGCCAATTAGAAATTAAATCTGATTAGGATCCCAATTTCCTTTTTACCCCTTTTCTTGCACGCTCTTTCCCTATTAAATAAATTACTCGTTCCATTATTTCTTTTCCACGCCAATCAATTTCCCTTTCAACATTCTTCTACTCATATAAATCAATTAAGCTTTCTCACTTGTTCTCATCAATGGGGTGGGACTCCGATACAAGCCAACTCCCCAGTTCGAACAAATTTTACAATTATTCTCCAGCACCGCCTTCAATTCTGATAAAATCTCTCACTGTGGCGTCCTACAATTCGATGCCGAGGAAGGAGTCGTTCACCTGCCGGATTGGATGATGAGGAACTTGAGTCTCCGAGGGGGAGGGAGTGTGATTCTGCGCGAAGTGCAGCTGTCCAAGGGCGGATTCATGAAGCTGCAACCGGTGGATGTAAATAAGAGAGAGAAAGATGGCGAGGAAAGGAATTGTTCAAACTTTTTACCGTAAGGAGTAGAGTCTTAGGAGGGGATCTCACTTGTGAATTTTATTTTGATTAATGATTTTTTTATTTTATTAGTTTGTCATTAGAATTATAAAACTCTTTTTGGTTATCTACTTCATTGTTTATATTTTATTATTTGTTTTTAAAAAATTATTAAAAAATCATTAGAGAGAACCCCTTCAAATATTCAGGAATAATTTGTATATCATTATTTGTGTTAATATAATATTATATTTATAAGAGATATTATTACTCAATTTTTATAGCGTTTGGTGATTTTGGATGAATTATCTTATGATTGTGGGTAGAAGATAGATTTTTCACTACAAAAAATTCGCGATTACCGATCGAAAAACGGTCGCTAAATAGATATACCGACCGAACACGGTGGTCGGTAAAACTGTGATCGCTAATATTTAGCGACCGAATTTCAAATCGGTCGCTAAATTAGCGACCGTCTAAACGGTCTGTATTTAGTCGCTAAAAGAACCGGGTGTTGACCCGTATTCTGATATTACCGACCGTTTTATCGGTCGGCAAATATATAATTACCGATCATTTTAACGGTCGCAAAATATAATGTGTATTATTTTTTTTATTTTTTTTCTATTTGGCGACCGCCTAATCGGTTGGTCGCTAATTATTAATTATATTTTTTTATTTTTTTATTTTTTATGTAGCGACCGTTCAATCGGTCGGTAGTTATATCAATTACCGACCGATGTGGTGGTCGCTAAGTAATGATTATATTTTTTAATTGTTTTTATTTTTTATGTAGTGACCGTTTATTCGGTCGGTAATTTATATAATTACCGACCGATGTGGCGGTCGCTAAATTTTATCGTGAAAAAAAAATTTGGGGCTAAGGTGGTTCAAACCCAGGCCTCCAGCGTGGCTCAGCAGGGCTCGAACCACTTGGCCAAGCCCCCAGCATATAAGCACATGCACCACATCCAAATTAAATCCTCCAAATTCGCACCTGTGAGGGGTCGAACACGCGATCTCTGGGCGTCTCAGAGGTGGCGTGTACCACTCGGACACTTGTCGTTATTGTTCATTTTTATGCAATTAATTGTATATAACTCCAAATTGAGTCACGTTTTTTTTTAAAATGCTTCTAATTAAATGAGTATTGTTTCTACTTTATTTATGTATATATATATTTCATTAAATATTTTAATGTTAAAAATTTATTATTTAATATTATGAAAATTTATTAATTTGTTCATTTTTTTGCAATTAATTGTATTTAACTCCAAATTGAGTGACATTTTTTTTAAATGCTTCTAATTAAATGAGTATTGTTTATAATTTATTTATATATATATATTTCATTAAATATTATATTGTTACAAATATATTATTTAATATTACGAAAATTTATTAATTTATTCATTTTTTGTAATTAATTGTATTTAACTCCAAATTTTGGAGTCACATTTTTTTAAATGCTTCTAATTAATTACTTGTTGGTTCTAATTTTTTTATGTATATATATATATATATATATATTTCAATAAATATTATAATGTTGTAAATTTATTATTTAACATTACGAAAATTTATTAATTTGTTCAATTTAAAAATACAAATACAATTCGTTCAAAACTTTCACATTCTTTGGATTTTTTTTAATTACCTCATCAAAATTATTTCTTTTTTATTTCTAATTTGTTTATTTTAATATTTTCAATAAATATTTATAACCATTTGAAACTAATTATTTTACACTACTAAAATTTAAACATTCAACATAAAATTACTCAACATCCGATATAAAAACATCCAACATAAATAAAATTCTTTGTTCAACAAAAAAAAACTACTCTGACGAATTAAAGTCGTCGTCGTCACCAAGATCGATAGCCTCCTCATCCTCATCCTCAGGTGCTGGTGGCACCACAAAAAATTGAGGGTTTAAAGAGGGATTTAAAGAGGGTTTAGGGTGTAAAGAGGGTTTTTGCGAGGGGACATAGCCCTAGCCAAGATGTGCCTCGCTAAGAAAATCCTCGCCTCGCCTCTCGTTAACTGGCGAGGGCACAAAACCGTCGCAAAATGGTGAGGGCAAGGTGCTCGCAAAATGGCGAGGGAACAATGCTCGGGAATTTGGCTAGGGTGGGCGCTCGGGAAGTAGCGAGGGTTCGAACCCTCGCTGCGCTAGCGAGGGAAGCACCGTCGTAATGGTGGGAGAGGGCACGCCGTCGCAAAATGGCGAGGGAAACCCGCCGTAGCAAATTGGCAAGGGTTTAACCCTCGCGAACTTCAAATATGAAAAAGAAATATATTTTCGCAGGTCTGACCCGCGGACCGACCCTACCCGGGTCTGACCCGCAAACCAGGTAGTATTTTTGCGAATTTTCGCAGCAGATGGGGTTCGAACCCGTGACCTCTCTTATGAATGTATGAGTGTCTTGCCATTTGGGCAAGTAGTATTTATTGTTCCATAATTCATTTTAAATATATATATATATATACAATATATACTTTTATATTTTAACTAAATGTTATATATTTACTTTATTATTATTATATCATGTAATTATACTAATCTAAAATTATATATTTTAACTATGTAATACTTATATTTAGTTATAATAAAATTATCATATATATATATATATATATATATGTAATTATATATTTTTAAATATTAATTCAAATCATTATAAACATTAATGTAAAATAATTCTATTCATATGATAAATATTCATTCTACCCCTACCTTTAAATTTTAATAATGAAACTTCATTTCGCTTATTAAACTATTACACACAAAATTCATCTCTATCTAAATATACTAATTTAATTCAAACTCCATATGAGATGTGAAGTGTAATATCTCAATAGATTATTATTTAGAATTATCAATATCTCCTCTAAAACTAAATTAACAAATATAGCCTAATCATCCACCATCATTAACAAATGTTAGTGCCTAATCATCCACCATCATTAACAAATATTAGTGCCTAATCATCCGAATAATTCAAAATATTAAAACACACGTCCACAAAGTCAAATAATTCAAAATAGACAAAGTTCAAAATATAATTCAAAACATACATATCAAATAGAATCAACGTCTAGGTCCCTTCCCACGTCAACGTTGTCCTTGAGAGTCATGCTGTGAGTCAGAATCATGTGGTGCTCTACGTCTACCTTGAGAGCCCTGTGGTGAGTGAGAATAATGCTGTGAGTGAGCATCATCGGGTCAATTGTCGGCGGGACGCTGCTGATCCTGCATAAATTTTATAAATTGTTCCTGCAGTTGTGTTTGCACTTGTCTCTGCCACTCCTCACGGTCCCTCATATCCTGTGCCCTCATCTCAGCTACTTTTGTAGCTGCTCTTTCATCCACAGTTCTATTCAACCGCTCCATATCAACATCACTATAAGATCCGATGTGCGTACTAGCTGATGTCCCACCGCGCCCAGAAATAATGCTCCTCGACTTGCCTAGCTGTCCCAGTCCACCTGCGACCGTGCTTTTTTCCAACTTTCTTCACGTATAGCTGAGACAAGTCTGGAGCCTCTTGATCCTCTCCGGCCAGTTCATTCTAGGTGGCCTCTTCATGTACTTCATTCTGTACAAGATTTTTTTTATGTAATGTATAATGTACAATATTAATATAAATTAAAATAATGTGATGTATAATGAAAAATCTTACGAGTGTCTGAGCTATATGGCCATAGGTGTAATCCTGTCCCCCAAGATAGTGGTAGTGCTCCACAATTTCCCACTCAGTAGCAGGTCGTCCCATTTTATTACCTATGTATTTTTTAAAAGATTATAACTAAAACATGACATGATCATTTTGCTAATATAATAATTTTAAATAAATTTACTTACAACATCCAAAGCAACTTGGGCTGCTCCACGGGAACCACCCTTATGGTGAGAGATGCCAGTACCTGGGCCTCCTGGCTCCGACAGACGATTCTTCCGACACTGTTCAGACCTTGCTTTCACAGCCTCCCTCTCCCAATACTGGAGTAGTGCCTTCCAAATTCTGGTGTCCCATGATGGCTTTTTTCATGTCAACTTCCACCTGGATTGCATCCTGTTTAGCATGTCCACATATCGTTCGGTGGCCCTTCGAACAAAATGCTCGTAGACAAGCTGTGAGGGTACAACGGAAGGATCCCACCGAGTCTCCTTCTGCAGTATAAATTGAATATTATTAAATATACTTAACTCAACTACTTAAATGTACAAAATGAATATTATTAAATGTACATACCATGAACATATCCCACCACTCCCTCAACCGTTGTGGGGATACAAACACCATACTCCATGTGGCGATGCATGATGCGGGTAATTATACTGGACACATCATGTGAGGGCATCAACCTGCAAAAATAATAAATACTTAGTAAAATTACAAACTGTCTATATATATGTATAGAATTCAACAATTATGAATTCAACGTACTTGCCCCTGTAGAAGGATAACTCGGTGCGCTGTTCACTCTGTACATCAGACAAACCCTCTGACTCAGTGTCCGTATAATCAGATGCATCAAACTCTTTCGCATCCGGGATAGTGGGCACTGGAATAGGCGGTGGTCTACTAGAAGAAGATGGTCTACTAGAAGAAGATGGTCGACCACGTCCCCGGCCCCTTCCCCCATCTGTGACAATAATTAAACAATTCTCATTAATAACGAGTATAAACATAACAAGTATAAAACATAACAAGTATAAACATAACAAGTATAACCATTAACAAGTCTCATTAAAATACTATAAACCAAGTCTCATTAAAAAAAGTCTCATTAAAAATACTAAAACAAGTCTCATTAAAAATACTAAAACAAGTCTCATTCATCCTCATCCTCTTTGTCCTCCTCTTCTTCTTCTTCTTCTTCTTCTTCTTCTTCTTCTTCTTCTTCAACTCTTTCTTCTTATTCATCATCATCTTCTTCTTCTTCATCAATGTCCATAAGTGCACCATGGATATCAGTAAATATAACAGTGTCATCATCCATTTGCACATTCATTTGACTCTCTATCTCTTCTTCCTAGAAAGGGGGAAGCTCTTGTCCATCTTCTTTATCAGTTACCACAAAAGTTCTCGATTTAATTTTGCAAACTGCGAGCCAATCATTGCTACGTACTCCTGGGTATTTGCAATATTAAACCTGAGAAGCTTGACTTGCTAATAGAAAAGGATCGTAACGCCCATATCTTCCCCTCCTATTTACATCTACAAGATTGTAATGAGGATGAACTCTTGTTCCACTTGGCACAGATGGATCAAACCACTCACACTTAAAGAGAACAACTTTTGACTCTAGAAGCGCAACGTATTCCAATTGCACTACTTCATCAAGTATCCCGTAGAAATCGTGAAGATACCCACACTAAGTTTCAAGTTGTGAAGATACCTAATTAAATGTATGTTAGTATAATAGTTTGTATCAATAGAATTGAGCGAGTTTAAATAATGTATTACCTATCAAATGGGTACATCCATCTGTATTGTACAGGACCAGCAACTCTTGCTTCTTATGCAAGATGGACGGGTAGATGCTCCATCGAATTAAAGAAGCTGGGGGGAAATATACATTTCAACTTACACAAGATGAGTGGAATATCTACTTCCAATCGAGTCATGTTCTCAACTGTAATGGTGGTGGAAGTTAACTCCTTGAAGAAAAAACTTATTTCAGTGATAGCCTTCCACACGTTCGTTGGTAAGATTTCACAAAAAGCAATAGGGAGCAACCTCTGCATAAAAATATGACAATCATGACTCTTCATCCCAAACATCTTCAATTTTGTCCAGTCTACACATCGAGACAGATTGGAGACATAGTTGTTGGGAAACTTCAGCTCATCTACCACTTACATACCATATCTCTTTGTTTCTTATGAAGTGCGTAAGACGCTTTGGGATACTTTCCTGTATGAGGGCATTTCTTGAGATCGGGACGACGACAATATTCATTGAGCTCCTCACGAGATTTAGTTGTGTCCTTAGTTTTCCCTTCAACATTCATCACTGTGTAGAAAAGATTGTCGAATACATTTTTCTCAATGTGCATCACATCCAAATTATGTCTGATCAACAATGTACCCCAATAAGGCAAATCCCAAAGAATACTTTTCTTCTTCCAACCACCATCCAATCCTTTATTGTGAGCATCAGCACCCTCTTCTGTTACTTTTCGACATCCAATCCAATCTATTTCTTGCAAGATAGACTCACCTGTTCGAATGGGAGGTGGGTCGTCTGTGACTACTCTTCCCTTCAAGAATGCATTCTTATTCTTTCTGTATGGTTGATGTCTAGGTAAAAACTTGCGGAGATTGTCAAACCAAGACTGTTTGCGACTGTGGCTAATTGTGAAAGCATCAGTATATTCACCACAATAAGGACAAGCAGTCCTTCCACCGGTGCTCCATCCAGACAACATTGCGTATGCAGGGAAATCACTAATTGCCCAAAGAAGGACAGCTCGCATAATAAAATTCTGCTTCTTGACAGCATTATACGTTTCCACACCATTTTCCCACAAATATAACAAATCATGAATCAATGGTTGTAAAACAATATCTAATTTATCCTTTTGATTTTTTGGACCGGGAACTAGAACTTTGAGAAACATGAATTGTTCTTTCATGCGCAACCATAGGGGCAGATTGTAAGGTGTCAACATCACTGGCCATGATGAGTATTGTTTCCCTGATTGTCCAAACACTTGAAAACCATCAGTGCTCAAGCCTAACCTTACGTTCCGTATCTCTGAAGCAAAGTCAAGATATGAACGATCTAGGTGTTTCCAAGCCATCGAGTCTGCAGGATGACGCATAAGACCAGACTCGTCGTCGTAGCAACTTGCATGCCATGACATATCCTTGGCTGTGGCCTTGGACTGATACGATCTTTGCAGTCGAGGAATAATGGGAAAGTAGAACATCTCTTTGAAAGGAGTACTCTTTTTCAAACGACCATCCACACCACGTCTGCTAGGTTTATATCGTGGTAGACCACAAACCTTACAATAATCACGTTCACTATCAACACCCCAATATATCATACAATTCTGAGAACAACAGTCAATTCTCTCCATGGGAAGACCCATCCCACCCATCAGTTGTTTGCTATCAGAAAATTTTCTAGGAACCATATTATCCGGAGGACATATCTCATGAATTAAGTCAACAATTTGATTGTAACCCCTATCAGATAGTCTATTTTCAGTTTTAATATTCAATAGACGGGCATTAAATGACAACTGAGAATGAGAGTCACAGCCGGGAAACAAGTCTTGATTCGCTGCACGAAGCATGTCATAAAACCGTACAACATGCTCATTAGGGGGTTCCTCATCTTCCTCATTTCCAAATTTAAAATTGGGTCCAGAAGTTAAGTCAGTCATCATATTCTGATACGAGCTAGGTTCTTCAGTGTCGACATCAACCCCATGTGAAGTAGATGTCGACGCCAAACGATCATGACTTTGGTATGACAAAGGACCCCAACTTTGCTCACCATGCAAAAACCAATTATAATAATTGGCCACAAACCCATTCCTATACAAATGTACTTTCACGTCATCAGGTTTTATAAACCTCTGGTTCCGACACCTAAATTTTGAGTATGGACACCTAATGTTTCCCTCACTCCTCCATTCCGAGTTACTAGTCGTGAATTCTATAAATGATTCAAGACCACTAAGAAATTCAGGACATATGATGCCATTAATTGTTCTCGGACCATACATGTAATACCCCAAATTAAATAAAATTTAATTATTTTTATTTTAGGTTTAAGAATGTTAATTCTGGTTTTAATTTCGTGGTTTTAAATTAGGAATTAAGTTTTAAATTTTAATTTGAGCCTTAAGGATTATTGAAAGTTGATATGAGGAATAGATTTTATTTATGTGGAATAACTTGTCATTAGGTAGATGATATTTTGGTTATTTTTTTATTATTAAAGGAGATATATTAATTCTTTTGGGTGTTACAAGATATATTTCATGGGATAGTTATAACGTGTGGAATTAAACTTTGGTAACCGACTTGTCTTGATAAGGATAATCATTTCTTCGGTTTCGAAACCACCGACTCTTTATTTGATTTTAGTGGATTTTTAATTGGGTTTAATTAAGGTGTTTAAGTCTCGATTAAAATTTTATGGTGTTCTAAATAAAATTAATTTCGGATTATTATATGTTTTATTGGAGATTTTGTATTTTAAGAAAAGAAGAGTAACCGTTTTCTTTATGACTAAGAATAATTTAGCATTTAAGCTTGATTTAAATGGCCTTCATGGGAGATTAATTTTTGGAGAAATAGGAAGAGATTTACTTGAATGTATTGGAAATGTATCCATATGAGTCGTGTAGAATTTGAAATAACTCTAGATTTTGGTATAGGCTTGAGTGTGGCATTTAGTGGTTTTAAATTATATTGATGAAGGGAAGATCATGTGGTTATTATATAATGATGAAACATTGATTTTACCATTGGTGAAAGAAAGTGGGGATCTCTTGGTTTGGAAAAATTGACAACAGGTTTTATTAAAATGTGGTTTCAGTAGTGATCAATTAAGAAATGATAACCAAAGGATAAAGAGAGAGAAAAAGGTTAAGAAGAGAAGCTGTTGTCTTGGGGAAATTTTATTAAGCTGTTCGAGGCTTAGAAAAAGATAAAAAGAGAAAGGGACCAGTCCGACCAGAAGATAAAGTAGGAGATCGCCGTTCGCATACGTACACAATTATTTTCAAATTTCAACAAATCAAAGGTGGGGTTTATTTATGTTTTGTTACATTTAAATAATTCATGTGAGTGATTTTATTACTTGCTACATCATATGACATGTTTTATAAAATTCGTTAACGCATGTTGTGACTTCTATAGTCATTCGTTAACACATGTTTTTCGTGAGAAACCACGCATGCCGGTCTGCCGGTGCATCGTTGGTATAGCCAGCGCATCCATGTAAAGTCATGGAACAAGTACAAGTAAAAGAGTATGCATGTTTGTGAGTTATGAATTCTACTTATGTGTGATATTTAATTGTGACAAAGAAGTTTTCCACTGAGCTTGTTGTTTTGCTCACCCCTTTAAAATTAATATTTTCAGGTAATCAAGCTTGAGGGTCGTTGCAGTTGGGATTGTGGTGATAGTGGACATAATGACTTTGATTATGGTTAATATTTTTAATATTATCAAAAGTATGTAATTTGAGGATTTACGAAAGAGTATCATTTTCTTTTAATATTATCTAATTTGTTTGTTCATGTCATGATCAGTTTTGAAGGAGCTTTGTTAAATTCTGTTTTAATTTAGGACATGCATGCAAGTTGGGATGTTGTAAAGTGTAAAAGGTGGAGGACTAAAATAGTTTTAATAGGGTACTTGCAGATTAGTTTCTTAAAATAGTTTACTTATTTTTCTCAAATTTATTATTTGTTCCGATTCTTGAAAATTATTCAGCTTTTAGTTTGAAACTTCAGCTGCTTTATTATTAAATTCAATTGCTTTTATGTAGTTTGTAGATTCGGTCCTTTAATTTTCTTAATGTATTTTTCCTTTAAAATTTAAATTTATTAATGAAAATTAATTCACGTCTTAAATTATTTCCTTTCAAACCCTTTAATTTAAAAATTGAACTTTGGAAAATGGGGCGTGACAATACATCCAACGTCGACTTGAATAACTCATATCAATCTGTTTCATATTAATAACAATCAAAGTTTAATTACATGCATTATCATATTCGTTCCTATACAAATTCAAAGAAAATATTAATATTTTTAAAAAAATTCGACAGAGTTTCATTTAGATTTATCATATCCCAAATAATCAATCAAGATCTTAGTGCATCCATTTCCGATTTAATTAATAATAATCAAATCGGAACGCACAATCTAACAGCAAACAATAAACAACAATTCATCAACCCCAACTCCGTCCATATATAATCATATCTAAATAAAATATTCCTAGATCGAACGTTGATCATCTAACATGTGATAAATGCATAATCAAACTTAACATTATTCCTAGATCGAACATCGATCATCTAACATGTATATTTATAAATATTGAGCATGTAAATAACTATAATAATATGCACAAATTAATTTATAGTAATTAAAGATAAATTAAAAATGCATACATACATTGGTTGTCAGTAATCCCTCCAACTTAGTGTATAGCTAGCCTTTTCTCAACCGCCGATATAGTACCTACAATTAAAGAATTAATTAAAATATAAATAAAAAATAAATAGTGCTACACATTAACATAATATGTAATAGAATAATACATTATCATATAATCATAACATAATACATTATTAATTAAATAAAATATACATTATAATAATTAATATCATAGAAATTATATTAACAAACACTAATTAAATAATTAAACAACTAATTAAAAAATTAACTTATTAATTAAACAAGCAATTAAATAAGTAAATAATCAATAATTAAATAAGTACTATTAATATTTCAACATATATAGCATTTTAATTAACTACTAATTAAATATATAATTAACTAATTAAATATTAACTAATTAAATAATTACTAATATATAATAAATCAACAAATAATTAACATTACCAACCTAATTAATTATATATAAAGATATATATACATATACATACAATATATATATACATATACACACAAATATATATATATATATATATAAAGAAATTTATAAAATTTAACCGATTAAAATGAAAAAAATTACCGTAGAAATGTAATTAACTTCGTAGGGAATAAAACCCGACCGGTGGAAGTGAATTTTCCAGCACCAGGCGGCGGAGGCGGACTGGAACGGCGGCGGCAGTGTTTGGGGGAAAAAAAGGGGTTTGTGGGCTGCTGTGAAAAAATCCGATGTTGGTATATATATTACAGTTTTGCGAGGGCCCACCCTTGTTAAATGATGAGGGCCCATGTGCTCGTAAACTGGCGAGGGTTAAACCCTCGGCTCGGTCTGATTTAGTAAAGGCGAGGGTTCTGTGCTCGCGAACCGGCGAGGGGCGAGGCCCTCGCAAACCGGCGAGGGTTATGCTCTCATTTGGGTCCGGTTCAAGGGCTTGGCGAGGGTAAACGCTCGCTACTTAGCGAGGGATCGAACCCTAGCGACTTTTACGATGGTATTTTGCTCGTTATCCGGATTTGCCCTCGTTAAATTTTAAATTTTTTTACCCTCGTTAAAGCCCTCTTTAATTTTATTTTTTAAAGAGGGAACCTCAACCCCTCACTAAATTCCCTCTTTATTTCATCATTTTTTTGTAGTGTGGAATCTCAGGAAATTTGGGGACTTTCCAACCCATCTGTCTCGAGGCATTCTCAACCCAAGCCTTTATCATTTGTGTCAGGTCCTCCATTTGCTGCATCCTATCTTTCATCCGCTTCTCCTTTGTGTGATATTTCTCCAATGTCTTTCTCACATCGGAGAGTTGATTTTCTACATCGGAGAAGGGGTAAGAGTTTAGGGAATAGGAAGAGCTCCCCTTCTGGGATAGGCGGACAGCCTTACTGTGACTGTCCAATCCTATATACTTCCCCTTCTTCGGTTTGACCACATTCAGAAAAATTTGGTCGTCGTCAACAGGGGCGGGGGAAGGATTCTCCGGGGTGGGTGCCGACGCCGTCTGAGCCTCTTCGAGGGTCTGCCTCATCTTATTCTAAAATTAAACAAAATATAATTATAATTTAATATTAATTAGTATAATTCATAAAATGATTAATTAGAACATAAATTATAAAATACATACGTGAAGCTCGGTGGTCCGGCCATAAGTGGACTGTCCACTCTCACCAACCGGGTGAGCAAAATGCATCTCCTCGATGAGGGTGGGCTTCCGTCCGTGGTGCAACTCCTGTACAAAAAAACTTTTTAATTTAGTAAAATTAATAAATTTAAATGTGAGTATATATTAAAAAATTAATTAAATACTTACAAAAGCGAGACCATTCTCGTAAATCGTCCGAGAGCCTGCTCGATGTATGGCTATGCCTTGCTCGGTGGGGTCGCTCATCCTATTTTTTCTGGCCGCCTCGGCCCTCGCAACATGCTTCGGATCTAGCCAATACTGGACTGATACAACCTCTCTAGACGAGGAATGATGGGAAGATAATACATAGACTTGAAAGATGTCTTCTTCCTACGATCTGATGGTTTGAACCTAGGGTAGTTGCACATCCTGCACTGATCGATGCTCTCGTCGTCACCCCAAAATTGCATGCAACCATTGGTACAACAATCAATCTTCTCAAATGGTACTCCCATATCCTTCAAGAGCCTCTTACTTTGATAGAAATTTTCTGGCGCTGGGTTCTCTTTAGGTAGGGCCCGCTTGAACAACTTTGCAAATTGATTGTATCTGACTCACTTTGCCTTCAGTTTTGATGGACAACATCTGAGCATTGAATGATAATTGTGTCTCAGTATCACAACCCGGAAACAGCTTTGATCGACAGATTTAAGCATCTCAAAAAATATCTGCGAACGAGGATTTGGTTCCTCTTCCATGTGGTGACCACCCAAACCAGACTCATCAATCATCGTATGATAGCTTTTGAATTCATCCACCGGTGTCTCAGAGCATGGAGTAGGCGAATCACGGCTCGAACCACCAATCTCAAATTAATCTCTCACCTCCACTACTACAAAACTGATCATAAAAGGCAACCACTGTTTCAAGATTATAATTCCACCCGGTTTCGCCATGTGCTGTCCAATTGTAATAGTATGGAGTAAAACCAGACATCACGAGATGAGTTAGAACCTCATCAATGCTCAAAAATCTTTTGTTACCACACTTTTTTTTTAACAAGGACATCTAATCTGGCTACCTATCCATGCAGTGTGGATTACGAGAGGCAACTTAGTAAACTCAAGAATGTTGTTGTAAAATTCAGGGTTGATCGATCCTTGTATCAGACGAGGCATTTGATACATCCAACGACGATCAGGGAGTTCCATCTGATTTAAATTAAGAATATACCACATTAGAATTATAAAAAAATTCGCCAGAGTTTCGACTGTAAACAAGCATATCCAATTTTTTAAAACAAAAAATCCAATATTTATAATTATACATCTATTACACTACAAAATTCTAACAAATTAAATTAGGATTAATCTCCAATAAAAATAGATATATCTATAAATAATTAATGTACAACATGCAAATAATGCTAAACTTAAACGGTAAAAATGTAAAAACGTACGGTCAAATTGAAGCAACGAGCACAATGTGACAATGGACCCGAACGATTGCAACCAACACGTTGAAACAATATTTCTTCACATTTCAGAGATTTTTTGAAGGTTGGGGGGGGTAAACTTTCGTGAATGAAAATGAAAGAAAAGGGCAGTGGTTGTTCTATATTCGAAATTTAGCGACCGCATTTTTATTTTACCGACCGTTTTTTCGGTCGCTAAATATGAACTTCGAATCGGGCAATAATTGTCCACCTACCCGCTTTCGGGTTTCAATTTTAGCGACCGAAAAAGCGGTCGGTAATATAAAAATAAATTACCGACCGGCTAATCGGTCGGTAATATTGTCAGTCAACAATTTACCGACCAATAAAGCGGTCGGTAATTTATTTTTATATTACCGACCGCTTTTTTGGTCTGTATTCCGTCGGAAAATTTTCCGTTTGACCATTAGTCAACATCGGTCGCTAATCGGTCTCTAATTACATAATTAGCGACCGACTAAAAGCGGTCGGTAAAATCCGGTTTGTAAAACCCGCTTTTTTGTAGTGTTTTTTGACTGCGCATTTTACTCTACACGATACTTTTGATTGATTTATTTTAGTTCTACATTTTATAATTTTTTCCTCATACTTATTTTATCATTTAAACTTATATTAAGTGAATTATTCATATTTTATTGTAGGAGTCAAAGTAATGAGATAAAGACTGATGGTTAAGAAATGAATGACGGGCAAATTCAATTTATAAAGGAAGTGGTTGGAGATTTATTTATTCTCCAAATTAGAATAAATATTCTAGAAACTTTTTTATGGAAAATCATATCTTTTCATTTCTCATATTCTACATCGCATCTTTTCTTTTCTTTTTCTTAATTTTAGGCGAAAAGAAAAGCAAATTCTATTCTTTATTATTGACGTAAATTTTCTTTCCTTGTAGACTCATGAATTTTATGACAACTTTGTTTTTTACTATATGAAAGATTAAGGTTTTATTTCTGATTAAGGGGTGTTGGTCCCGAAACGAGTTAGATCAGTGTATGGGGGGGGGGAATACACTGATGTCAGATTTTTCTGAAAGACTCAGAAAAATGCTCCAACGTACTCAGTCAGGAGTTCCTGAAGTACTCAGTATGCTGAATGTCCGCAGGGGCAGCAGGGACGGTTCAGTAACGAGTCAGATAAGCTGAGTAAGAGTAAAGTGCTCGGAGACTCAGTAGAGATAACAAACCTACTGACTGCTCGGAAGCGAGTCAGTTGGACAACTATCTCAGTGAGTCAGAGTACGTGCGGAAAGTGAGCCCTTAGATTCTACACGTTTTAGTTTCTGAAAACGTTTTCTCTGAGTTGCTTAGTAAATAGGTGATTAAGGCTGAGTGCACAGTATTAGGGTTCAGGATGATTGATTCAGTCCTGAGGTTAAGACCAATGCAGTATGTTCAGTTTAATATGATGACATTTATGATCCTGAACAAAACAGTAAATCAGCACACAGGGGACTTTTTAACGTGGTTCGGAGATAACCAACTCCTACGTCCACGACCTGATTTAACAGGAAGCTATCCTCAAA
>JAPKLY010001678.1:25225-37856 GCA_026898435.1 Prunella vulgaris
ATCCGGGGTTTTGGGATCTAATCAAAATACCAAGATTGTCCCAACAAGGGGTTTTAACGTTTGATTATATTATTTTGAAATTGATTAGATTTAATTAATTTTGCATAAATTTAAGTATTTATGAATCTATTATTTATCTCATGAAAACTAATTGTTAATTGATCTAATAATTCAATATAATAATTTGTTTTCTAATGATATTCATGAATTTATAAATCCATGATTGTCTTGAATAATTGGACACCAGTAATACTTAAGTTTAATTGGTTGTGCTACCATAACTTGTTTAATCTACATAAATCTAAAAAATTAGGTTGAATAATTGCAGGCTATCTAGATTATTCTATCTAGACTTAACTATTTTCATCGAGTGTAATGTTATTGTTAGTTGATATGGGATGCTATCGTGCTCAGTTGATTAATAATAAGTTTTGATCGGGTGCTGGGTTTGATCAATAAATTTAGGAAGATGCAAGACTTATTATGACCATCCTTTTAGATCTGAGGTTAAATGCGTGGGCTGCAAGATTATTTTTGCTAGTCAATGATCGATAATATTATTGAACATCACCTAATTCTTAAATTAGAATGCTCTCACAATATATATTTTTTTCTGTGTTATTATTTATTTAAGGGTGATTTACATATAGGTTCATAAAAGTCACTATATTTACAAATAGGTGCTGTGCAGAAAAAAAAAATGCTTCAGTGCAGAAAAAAAAAATGTTTCTATGCAAATATTGTGAACTTATTTGTAAATATATTGATTTTTTTGAACCTATATGTAAATCACCCTTAATTTAATTCTAGAAATTTAGTTTTTGATAATTCATAGCTTAATTTCTCAAGTGTTATTCTAAATTCAAAAGAAATAAATCACATTTTTTGTGTTACTCGACCTTGTTCATTATATTGATTAGTATAGGTAAAAAAAATTTGGTTATTTGACGGCATACCAATCCATCGTGATGATTTACATTGTCTATCAAAATAATATAGATTTTAACGAAAAAATTATTCATTAGGATTAAAGAAAGAGTAAATTAAGCTAAAGGTATATTGCTTTATTCTCTTTATTGAAGAAAGTTTATTTTATTACTAAAGAGTATATTGAATATATATTGAATAAGGAAAAATATATAGTAATTAATACTCTATTTTTAGTATTCTTATCTCATCTTATAATTATCTCTCTATCAATTTTTCATGTCACAACCAACAAGTTTCGTTAAAAGAAAATTAAAGCACACAATTAATTATGATAATATGATATAATTACGAAGAAGAGACATTCATACAACATTTGAAGAATAAAAAAAAATCTCATTACCATTCAAAAATTTAAATTAAACACCCCCTAAATTATTAACTTTATATGATAAAATTATTTTACAATGATAATGTAAATAAGTATCAATAGAAGTACTTTTTCTTTTTAGTTTTTGCTTTATATAGTGAATTATATGATTTCTTTTTTTTTTTTCTATTCTACATATTTTTAGAATCTCAAGATTCATCATTTTGTGCAATGGAAGTTTATTTTTTAAATAATATCATAACAATTGCTATAATTTTTGTAATAATACTAGTATTTTCATGACGCACGGATCTATTATATTTATTAAATAAAATTTAATTTTAATAATACTATAATTAATTATCTTATAGTATGCATGAATTCAAAGTTACAATGTAAGTACTAATTCACTACTCTCTATATTTCTAAAGATATTGTTAATTCACTACTCTATATTTCAAAAGATATTGTTAATTCACTACTCATTACTCAGAAAAAACTATAATGTTTCACATTCCACTAATAATTACACACAAAAATGTCTTTCTTCTACTTTTTTTCACTTAAATTGAACAATTCCCCTCATTAAAAATTACTTTATCTATTTAAACATTATAAGTTAACTCATATACAAATATTCCAGAAAATTATACAATATTTTCTTAGACAGGGAGAATAGATTGAATGATTTAATAATTATTAAATAATATAATATTAATTCAAACTTCACTAGCCCATCACATATATTATATTATTGTATGACTTGAATGACTTCACTAGCCCTTACAATTTTTGTATGACTTGAATAATAACTTTTGTTCTTATATATCTACATATTACACTCTACCAAATGAAATTACTTTTTCTATCTCTATATTATGACCTACCATATGAGATTACTTTTTAGTACTAATTTTATGTAACTTTTCTATTACACCCTACCAAATAACATTATATGGATTTTACTTACAAAATTTATAACTCCTAATATTGCCTACCAAACATCCCCTTAGTAAATTTTATAAAAACAAATGTAAGATTATCAATTTATTATATAAAATAATAAAAATTAATTGAAAATTTTATTTAATATTTAACAAAATGATTTGCGAGACAGATTCGAGTATCAGTTAATCGGATTCGCCAAATTGATAATTGCATTTTGAAGAATCTCATTACTATCTTATAACAATTTTAGAAAAAACTCGTGTATCTTAATAAAATAATTATGAGATCGGATATATATATATATATATATATTATCTTATATAGATATAATCTGTATTTCGTGGAGATCAATCTCACTTAAAAGATATTATTTGTCAATTAGAAATCAAATCTGATGAGGATCCCAATTTCCCTTTTACATGCGCTCTCTCCCTATAAATAAGTTACTCTTCAATTATTATTTTCCACAACAATCAATTTCTCTTTCAACATTCTTCTACATCCATAAATCAATTAAGCTTTCTCACTTCTTCTCATCAATGGAGTGGGACTCAGATTACTGCTACGAGCCAACTCCCCTGTTCGAACAAATTTTCCAATGCCTTCCTTACAGTAAATACTCCAATCCCGACCTTCAAATCGGTGATAAAATTATCCTGCCGCAGTCGGCCCTCCCAAGGATCCTCCAATTACGGCTCCAGCACCCCTTCCTCTTCAAAATCGAAGCCTTCAATTCTGATAAAATCTCTCACTGCGGCGTGCTGCAATTCGACGCCGAGGAAGGAGTCGTTCACCTGCCCGATTGGATGATGAAGAACTTGAGTCTCCGAGAGGGAGCGCGTGTGATTCTGCGCAACGCGCGGCTGTCGAAGGGCGGATTCATGAAGCTGCAGCCGCACACGACGTCGTTCCTCGATCTGGCTGACCCTAAGGCGGTGCTGGAGCAGGGGCTGAGGGGTTTTACTTGCCTGAGTCGGGGAGATACATTTGTGATCAAACATGGGGAGAGCAATTTCTGGTTTAATGTGTTGGAAGTGTTTCCCGGCGATGCAATAAGCTTGATTGATACCGATTGTCACCTTGATTTCGCTCCGCCCTTGGATTATAAGGAGCCTGATTGTAGAAAACAGAGGATCAAAGTGGAGGAATCTGTTGAAAAGGAGGAGGGAGCAAAGGGGTTTAGGCCGTTCTGTGGGGCTGCACGGCGGCTGGATGAGACGACGGTGGTGAGCGCTGCCGTAGTGGAGGAGGTAGATAAGAGAGAGAAAGATGGCGGGAAAGAGGGAGGAAAGGAATTTTTCAAACCTTTTACAGGAAGGAGCAGTGTTCTTGGAGGTGGATCTTTTTTGTGAATTTTATTTTGATATATGATTTTTTTTATTTTATTAGTTTGATATAAAACTCTTTTTGGTTATCAAGTTCATTGTTTATATTTTATTATTTGCTTTTGAAAAATTATTATAATAAATTAAAGGCAATTAATTCTTGTGTGATTATCTAATTAAGAATATTGAAGATTAAGTGTATTTTTTGTGAATATATGCAATGAGTAATTAACTGTAATGCATGATTTCCTTCAACAACAAAATTTGCATACGTAGAAACACATGAAAAATATTAAAACTTAATATTTTATTAATTAAATTCAACATTATTTATAAAATTGATAAGTAGATAAAGAAACAAAATACATATGTTTTTCAAACTGAATCATCTTAATCTCTCATATTCTTTTTAATTTTTTTTATCATCTTACGTGTTTATTTTCATAATTTTCTAATTTAAAATTTTGAAATTTCATCACTTATATTTTTATATTTGAATTTCTATATCCATATTTTATTATTTTAAATTATCTTGAACCTTTTTTTTTAAATTTTGAAATCCTGAATATGCCAAAATATTTGAAACCAAAACAAATTAAAAAATATGTCAAACTTTTAACTGCAAAATCATTCATATAATTAAAATCATTCATATTAAATTTAACTGCAAAATCATTCATATTTTGAATAAGTTTAACTGCAAAATCATTCATATTAAATTTGTGAGAGAAATCATTCATAAAGTATTATGTGAACGATACACAGTAAATTTTATGGTGAATAACAATTTATTTTAAGTGTTTTGAGATTTGATTATTTTAGAATAAACGACATAAAATATTATATATTAACTAACACGACAATATATATGAACTAACATTGGTTGAAAAAAGTATTTGTGTCAAAAGGATAATACAATTGTAATAAATAAGAAAATGGGATGCAACGGGGAAGAACAATACATGGAAATTAAAAAATAATAAGAAAACAAAAACAAACGCCGAGTCGAGTGGAACTCTTTCCGCAAAACGAATATTTCCCGGTGGTGTTATTCGGTTTGGAATAGCACTCCCAAAGGTAAAACGACAGTACACCTTCAAGTGTGCAGCACCGCAGGACTTGAAGTTTCGGCGAACATAGGGACGATAGGACTAGACTGCACCTAGAAGCTATATGCAGAATTTCGGACAGAGAGAAGTGTGTTGTGTGTGTTCTGAATGAAATGAGGACACCTATTTATAGGTGAACCTCCACTCGTAATGACGGAAAAACCGTGTCAACATTAATGCTGGCGGATGGATTTTCAGGAAGGTCAGCAGTTAGGGTATTGATTTGCAATCAATCCGGTTGACCTGCCATAAATAATTTCTGCACAATTTTGTGTTGATACGAGTTTGTCATCGCTGAGTCAGTTTAGGTTCATTGAACCTGGCCAGTACTGAGCCATCTAGACGTCAACTTCAGATTCGTCGAATCTGTACTTACGAAGTCAACTTTCGGTATGGGCTTGACCCATTACCGAATTAATTGGGCTGAACCACAAAAACTTTTGTGTTCTAAAAAATTAGATGGACACCAGGCCCAAGGCCCAAGTACATCGAAAGTCCATCCAAAGTTCAATTGCCAAGATCCAAGTCCAAATCCAAGTCTACGGCCACGGCCACGGGCTCGGGCTCGGCTCAGCTCGGCGCGTGCGCGTGCGCGTGCGGCTATTTTGATTGCAATCAATCAACTATAGTTTGATTAGCTTTGTTGACTTCTTACTAATATATCGATCCAAGGGAAACAATGATTGGTATGCAAGGGTTTGTATGTTTAGCAAAGTAATCAACTAAGAAATTTAAATTTCAATGTCTTGGTTCTATCTACTTATGCAAAAGAATTAAAATTCTATCTGTCACTTTAGGCAAGTGAGCAAGTGTTGGAGAGATGACATTAATGTACTTCAATTATGGAGCCATTGAACTATTGGTACTTCCTAGCATGCATGAGTGTCATTAGGTGCCAGAATTAAATCCTAAGACTCTATCAAGTGTCTAAATTCTCACTTAAACACCTAATACACCAATTAAGTAGTTCTAGTATTCATGCAATTCTCATTGTCTATGAAACACTAACTCAAACACCTGGTGTGCACAATTATCAATTAAGAATAATATTGAATCAACTCAATTCTCATATATTGTACTCTCAATTAAAGATCAAAACATCAAAAACATCCACCATGAGTTCTTCAAAGCTTAATATAGAGAATTCTTACACATAGTATACTCATACAAGCATTGGAAGCACAACAATTCAATTACCCCACAATATCCATATTTCCAATGCTCAAAGAGATTAGCCCATGGCTAATTGTGTAGGAAAAATAACAATTGACATAAAGAGATCATATCTAATGCAAATATAGTAAAATAATAGGAAAACTTACCAATATTGATTAATATGAAGAAATACCTCAAAATAGCAAAATCCAATCTGCAACTCGAAATGCAAAATCCTATCATACAAATGTAGACAATTGAATGGGGAAGCTAACGGTATACTTGGATCGAAACTCTAACGAATGGATCGTAAGTAATTGCAAAAATGAAATCTAGAATTAAAGTTTCACCCAAAAGTAACCTCTCTCTAACTTCTCCCTAATCTAAGATCTTAGAAATGATCAAAAGTCTCTTCAGAATATGAATTAAGGCCTATTTACATGTGCTCAAACTTGATGACTTGATTGTCCTTCATTAAAAGGATGAAATATCAAAATTTCCCTTAAAAATGCCCCTCCCGATGCTCGCTCGATCTGGCGCTCAACCAAGGAAGAGGTGTCAGTCAATCAGCCTGGTCGAGCGTTGCATCAGGCAGGAAACAATGCACTTATCGCTCGACCAAAGAAAACAGATAGCTCGACCTGAGTGCATGTGCTGCTTGGTCTGAGTGTAATCTCCAACTCTTCGATTCTGACTTTCTCGAATTTGATCCGTCGATACTTTTATGCTTTCTAAAGTCCTTCTCTTGGCATTCACAACACCCCTTGACTCTTGAATCATCTCATTTCACATTCCTCTTCTTAATCTTCTCAATTTTGCCCGTTTTTACCTATAAAATCAACTTTTCTCCACTTAAGTGTGAATATAGCAATATATCACTCAATAAGGTAAATAATGCACATAAATCATTAGATATCATTCTCAAATACACATAAAATGATGTAATTATTACCCTAATAATCTAGATATACATCAAGGAAATTATGGATTTAACCATTATTAATTGAAAATAATAAGCCAAGTGTTTTTTCGTGTGTGAAAGTTGGGACGTCTAGAAAAGGAAAAGTGAAAGTTAAGAGGGGACTAAAGGAGTGCGTGGATTGAAAAGGTCACATCACTAAGCATATTCATAAAACTATTTCTTTGGGCACCTACTGCAGGATAATTGTCTAATGTCATCCACAAATAACACCACCCTCAATATCAATCACCAATTGAATTATGACACACAAATATAACACATTATCTATATTGATATAAATACCTGACATTTACTTATTTTCTTTCCTTTGTGGAAATGAATCATCAATTGTCAATCCACAAAGGAAGAATGTGGGCATGTGTCAATGGAGATTAAATTAATTTCTGACATAATATCTTATTAGTAGATAAATTCATCAAATTTTAGATTCAAAATACTAGCATGACAATAACTTTAAAAAGATGGAAAAGCAACTGAGTTATGACGAAGATATTAAAGATATATGATAGAATCAAATTAAAATCAATAAGTGCAGTGATAAAAGCCCGTTTGTCTGGAATCTTATAAATTATTTTAAGAACTTATAAGATGTAATTTCTAAGTAGCTTATAAGTTGTTCAAATTTCTATACCTGATTATGAGTAACGATCATATTTGCGATCAAGGGAATACATAAAGTTAGCTCACTCCATTTTTTTGCAGGAGGGCTTTTCTCCATATTCATTTCGCATAATTCCTATACATAGTGCACAATTGAGAGGCCTAAATTTGTTATTCAATCTGTGAACTCATAAGCACATTATCATTCACACAAAGTAGTAATATCCCACCTCATAGTAGAATATTGCACCTAAAGCTAAGAATCATGAATTAATTCAATTTTCACAAAAATAATTAAATCATTAATTAGAATTTTACCTAACCTCATTATCAGAAATAGTGAGATAATTATACCTAAGCTTCAAGAACCCCAACCATCAACAAATGTCAACCAAAAGCTCATGGCGGTCATCCGTAATCTCAGCGGCCTCCGCTGCCACATGGTGAAGTTAAGCAAGATCCTCATGAAAAGCCTTGTGAGTGACAAAGAATATAATTGGAGCATCATGAGTTTGGCACCTGCAATTGACAACACCAAACTATTCTTCTCAAATTCTCCACCACCGACTTAGTAGATTACTCTTTGTAAGGTAAAAGATTATGAGTGAATCAATTGTATTCTTAGTGAATAGGTTAAGTGTTCTAACTAGAACAATGATCTAAGTGAGAGCTAGTTCTCAGGGGGAAACACTTGTAACAAGATCTAAGTGATCATCTTAATGAATTTGGCACCTAAGTGGTGTAACAGTGGATGTAGAATGACTTTTTTATAGTCTCTGAACCACTATAAATTGCTTGTGTTTTCTTTATTTTCTGTTATTATTATTATTATTATAAATTGTTTATTGATCCTGCATAGAACTTGTGAAACTTGAATCTGGACTCTACAGTTGTAGACTTGTTAGTCACTCAGCTGTAAACTCCATTGTTCACATTATTTTTCATTAACAAACACATTTATTTCGCGGCACAAAAAGGTTTTTCAACACACTTCTAAATTGTGAAAAATCACTCTAAAAGATATCTACAAGTTGCTTTTATTTTTATTGTTTTGAAAAATCTGCAGCAGTAAACTTCATCGTGTACAGCTGTAACCTTTTGGACAAAATCTTGTAGATTATTTTAAAATTTAGGTACTAAAAAGGCTCTAGTAACCTTGTTTTTAAAAGTTTTAAAATTTGACTTGAAGGTCTATTCACCCCCTCCTAAACTAGGGATGACAATGAGGCGGGGCAGCGCAGAGCGGGTATCTTAAAACCCATGCCTGCCCCACGCCTTTGCCCCGCCGCCCCGCCCTACCCCATGCCCCACTGCGGGGCAGCACATAATATACTAAAATATAATATAATATATATTTAAGACAAATAAAAATTTATTTTAAAACAAAAATAATGCAACAAGTTTAACAAAATATATTCAATAAAACTAATTTAAAAATTATTTAAGATTACAGTTACAATAAATAAATAAAAATATAATTTTAAATTTATTGGAAATATTATATAAATTTAGGATATTAGTTTTATTGTATTTATTATAAAATATTATATATTGGATGTATTTTATATATTAAAAATATTATATATTTATTTAATATATATTGTGGGGCAGGATGAGGCGGGACAGGACAGTAAAAATGCAAACTCATGTTTGCACTGCCCCATGTGCAGCGGGGCGGGGCTGCCCCAAATGGAGCAGGTAAGGGCGGGCCGACTATGGGGCGAGTCATTTTGCCATCCCTATCCTATACCTTTACCACTAAAGGACCAACAATAAGGTAAATAGTAACCTTATTTTTAAAAGTTTTAAAATTTGATTTGGAGGTCTATTCACCCCCTCCTAGACCTTCACCACTAAAGGAGCAATAATAAGATAATTTTTATTTGACAAAAAATTATGTGAAACTATAAATTAACACCTATTTCTTATCAATATGATAATAAATTATGCCCAATTAAAATCATACAATTATCTCGTATAAAATTAATTCATTTTGATTTTACAAAAGAATTAGGTTCGCCTAGTCTACTGCAGAGAAACAATACTCCAAGAGCACGTGTGACGAGGTTGGACCTCCTGCATATCTGGATACTCCATGATACCTGTCATGTTGACCTTTCAATTGTTGCAGCAAATCCATTTCCACGAGACACGTGCTATTAGAGGGTGGAAAAAAATATAAAAAATACTGGTATATCCTAATTACTATGCCCAAAAAAAATCAAATTTGTTAGAAATTTTCGGTATACTGATACCAGGGACGGACTTAAGTGGCCCTGAGAATTTTAATTTTTTAGTATACTTATAATGTTTTCAAAATATAATTTTTATGTAAATATGTGTGATTGGTTTTGAAGTAAGAGCAACACTTATGTATAAATTTCTACCATAAAAATATCAATTTTTTAAAAATTTGCGGATCTAAATCGGGTCGGGTCCGATTTGAACATTTTTTTTCAAAATTCGCGCAACTTGTAGTTCCAGGTTTTTTCTCTCCCAGGTATGTTACAATTTGGGCAAAGCGTGTTACAATTAGGCAAAATCTGTGTTACTAATTCTTCAAAAATTAATTTTTTATACTTTTCAAGTAACTATAAAGAAAATATATGTATTTCTGCAAGTATAAATATGTGTTACTTAATTTATTTTTTATTCTCTTTTTTGATTTATGTTAATAATATATTTTTTCGCTCCCAGGTATGTTACAATTTAGGCAAAGACGTGTTACAATTAGGCAAAATCTGTGTTACTAATTCTTAAAAAATTAATTTTTTATACTTTTCAAGTAACTATAAAGAAAATATGTATTTCTTCAAGTATAAATATGTGTTACTTAATTTATTTTTTATTTTCTTTGTTGATTTATGTTAATAATATGTTATTCATGTACTTAATACATCATTTAATACCTTATATATGTTATATAAAATATAATATATATTTTTATAAGGATAAATAAATGTTTGTGCATACAGTAACACACATTTGATCTTGCACTAACACATATTTGCAGTAACACACATTTACTCTAATTGTAACATACATTTACAGTAACACACATTTACTCTAATTGTAACACACATTTACTCTAGATGTAACACACATTTGCAGTAACACAAATTTACTCCAATTGTAACATAAATTTACAGTAATACATATTTACTCTAATTGTAACACATATTTGTTCCTCAATTTGTGTTATTATATGAGCATATATGTGTTACTATAGGATAAAATGTATTTTTATTAGAAATAAATATGTGTTACACATACAATGTAACATATACATGTGTTACATTGCATGAAAAATATTTACTTCTAAAAAAATAAATAAATATGTGTAGAAAATAACATTTAATCTGGTTGTAACACACGTTTTGCCTTAAAGTAACATGCATTTGCCCCAACTGTAACATACCTGGGAGCGAAAATCACAAGCTGCACGAATTTTGGAAAAAAATACTCAAATTCGACCCGACCCGGTTTAGACCCGCGAATTTTCAAAAATGGATATTTCTACGGATTTAAGATCCGTAAAAATTTGTATATAAGTGTTTGTCTTGAATTAATGTATAAATCCTCTCTCCTAGAAAAGAGGAGGGTTCAATTCCTCTGATCTAACTTTTTGTTTTTCTTTACTAGTTCCATGTCTTTTTTTTTGCATTATTTTAATTAAGTTTTATGATTAAAATATTTAATATTATTATAAATTTTTTTCTCTATCACAAAAAAATCGTTAGTGAAATTGCAAATTTTAATATTAAAATTTTTCGAGTACTATGTTATATAAAATATACAATATGTAGTGCTTAATAACATTTTAATAAATTTTAAAAATATTTATCCTTCAAATTAATAGAATAATTAGAAGTTAAAATTTTGATGGATAATTTGATTATGTTCTAACTAAAGAAAGAAATTAATTTTTTAATAATATTCGCAATTTCAACACTATCTCACCTCTTTTGTATAATCGGAACAATTAAATTTTTTTTTTCAAAATCATATCAAAATTTAACTTATTCAATTAAAATTAATGAAATTAGATGTTTTGATAAATTTATAATGAATTTTTTATAATTATAACAAAATTTTATCTCTACAGAAATATTAATCGGCCCCCTGTTCAAAATTCCCGGCTCAGTCACTGACTGATACGGTAACAATATGTAAATATAAAAATTTCGGTATATAGCGATATTGAAATATTTCGGATTGTCGCGGTATACATAAAAAATAACATATTATAATATTTTTGTATATCAAAAATATTTTGGTATAATTTTTTCTATGCATATATAGAGTACAATTTATGTAAAAAATTTATAAGTTAATAAATAAAGGTACTATGAATTAATAAGAGATAAGGTTTGGGAGCCAATTACTATCCTCTCACATTTAGAGTAGGTGAGGGTAGGCAGTTGGGTGAAATAAACTTTAAATACATTAATATTCCATCTCTTCTTCTCTTGTAGTATATAAGCAGCATGCATCTTTCCATTCCACCACTCAAAATATATTTCAACTTCTAAGTTTACATTATTTTAGTTAACCATGTTTTCTTTCGGAGTTTTTATAATTGGGCCTGTTCCGCCGATGAAGTAATTATATTATAATTTATTTGTGATTATTACATATATATATATATATATATATATATTAAATTTATGAATCATATATGCATCTTTTCTTGATTTATTTTTTATTTAATTGGCTTTAAACTATATATACATGCATGCAGATGGAAACGTAATTGAAGATGTCATGCATCATCAATTTGGAGGATGAGGCTGCAGCTAGGCATATCATCCATCAAAGTCGTCTTTGTTGGAATTAATTAAGGATATTATCATTTTGATATAATTACAACATCAGAAGAATTGGCCTTTTGCATGCATGGTTTGTCCTCCATGGTGGTGGTGCAGCTTCTTCTATTCTCATAATATATAACTACTGTTACTATATATATAATGTTTGCTATATCTCTTTAATTTATGGTTGTCTCTATCGTGTCGATGGAATAATTCGAGGGGAGTTATAATTACCTCTCATGAATTTCAATAAATTTATCTTTTGACTATTTCTTTTCACTAATATTGTATGTTTTATGTGTTTCAATTTTTATATTCACTAGTTTCTTGTCCGTGCAATGCACGGGGTGTCTTTAGTTTTTTTTTTTTAAGTATTTATTTCAATTAATCCAACATCTATATCT
>JAPKLY010001679.1:0-37829 GCA_026898435.1 Prunella vulgaris
CCGATTAAAAAAATTATAAACTAAGCACTAACTAATGTGTCATCAAATAAAGATGTACCCACATGAGTTTTTAGCTACTTATAAATTAAATATAACTTTTCAAATGTAAACAAATCTGGTTTTTACAATTATACCCAATCCGTATTTATATTTTTTTAAATATCTATTCTCATTTACTTTATAAAAAAATATTTTTTTATTATTATCTCCAAAAATAATTATTTTATTTATAAATGAATTTTACATTTTTTATTTTATATATTTTTTAAATTTACGTCCATTTCATTAAGAATAAAATTATTGTCCGGAAGGAGTAATATATTCACTTTGTTTAGTAATTTTTTTATCAGTTTCAAAATTTTAAATATAAATAGTAAATTTCTAAAAAATAGTTCTTGATTAATGTTGAGATTATTTTATTTATATATTATTATTAACAAAGTACATGTTGCCGGTTTAATTTTTAGAACCTGATTTAATTTGAAAATATTCTAATTTTTTTTTAACAATTTTGATAATTTTAATTTTTAAAAAATAATTATAAGAAATTATTTAAATAAATATTGCCCCTCAGACATTAAGATTCAATCATCAATGCAACTTGTAATAAAAAGTCAAATAAAGAACTATATAATCACTGATCGGTTGTGCAACCTGCTATTACAGATAATAGGACCAATTTCAAAATATTTTTAAATTTATAGGACCAAAATCAAAATGAGCAATTGATTGGGACCAAAATCAAATTGGTGTCAACTTATTGGGCTTTTTAAATTATAATCCCTATAAAAAAGCATACATTTTAAGTTAGAAATTATAAAGAGATGGGAGAGAAGGAAAAAAAGTAAGGAAAATGAGAGATGAAAGGGTGAAGAGGGGGGATTTCAAATGACATGGGTTTGAAGAGGATTTAGAATTTCTCCATTTTAAACATAAAATGAAATCTAAGTATTTGTAAATTCATTGAGATGGTGGTTATTTGTGTGTGAAATTCATAGATTTCAAATCCACTCATCCAAATGGAGCCTTGAAGAATTTTATACAAAGCGCCCTCTAAGTTTTAAAGATTTAAAGTCATAGTAGTGTCATATTTAGTAGGGTCTCTCTATGGTCAGGAAGGTATCGTCCTTCCTGACGTCAGTAAACCCTTTAAATACCATTGGATTAATAATCTAAAGTACAACATAATTTTTAAGTAATTGCACTTTGCACTAGGGCAATTGCACTGTGCATAATGCAACCGCACTGTATCGTCCTATTAATAAATTAAATCAATATTATTAAATAAATATAAAATTACTAATTTACCCTTTTAATAAAAAAATTATAATCTTAATGTTTTTAAATCTAACTAAAATCCATTTCCATGAACATTTCGTACAAAAATCATAATTAACATTAAAATATTTTTTGTATTCAAAACGGAAGAACCCTAATCCCACCCCCAATTTCAATCTAATCAAGTTTCGTTTGAGTTCTATCCTCCAACTGACAGTGCTTCGGAGGAACTGATTGATATTATCGTCACTGCCGGGAAGAATCGAGTGCAAAAAATGCTGAGCCTTGGGAAATTTCAGACACAAGTGTAGTACAACGCTACAACGCAATTCCATTTCACAAAATCTCCAATTCCATTCAAAACCCCACCTCTAATTTCAGGTAATGATTGTGGTTACGGATGTCGGGAAGGAGGCGGTGGTTATGATTGTTTAGTAATAATAGTTTTTTTTTGCAATTTTAGAAGTGTCTTGTTCTGTTTCCCGTAACGTCTTGTGGCTCTGGTTTTCGTCCAATTGTCCTTGTTTTTGTTACTGATTTCGTGTTTTCTGATGTATCTATCTGCGTTTATGTTCTTCTGATGAATGAAGTAAATTGAAGTTGCTATCGAATTTAAAAAAAAAAAGTTAAGAATGGTCCTGCGGGTACTTAGTCCTAAGAAAGATAAAGGTTGACCATATCTTGATACTATTTAAAAAAATTTATAATGAATTTTATTTTAATGTTTCTAATGTAGAAATTCTATTGTGACAAGAGTCAAGAGTTAAAAGAAAATCTGTAATTGATTATTGGAAATTGAAGAATTGAGACGAAAATGAAAAGTTGGGGAAGAGGATGATGGGTGGGAATTGAATTGCAAAATAATATTAAAAGTGAAATAATTAAAATAAATTAAAGGGTAATTATGTAATTTTTAATATAAAATTTGTTTAATATTAATTAATTTATTTATGGTGAAACTACATCGCCCTGAGCGGTTTAATTGGTTTAATTGAATGATTGTGCCTCAAATTTGGTGAATAGAAGACATACTTATTTAAAGGTAGGCCATATGAATGCCTCAGAAGTAGAACACATGTGCAGAATAGACATGATAGCAATGACATAGTGGAAATTTGAGGATTTGAAGAATGTATCGGTTTCAGAAGTCCGCAATTCTCTGCTCTATGGATTTGAAGTCTCTTGGTACAGATATCCATGTAGCGAGTGCAAGAGAATACCACATTGTGTCATTCTTGAGGACCATACCGCCCCTTGCGGTAAAAGATTACCTCATGTGGATTTCCTGATTCTTGTGCTCGTTGCAGGTGCGCTTCGAATTTAAGCTGCTATTAGTCTACTTCACTTGGTATAAATTTATTGGGAAAATAGTTTTTAATAGTCATGTAAGTTAATTTCAATACCGTCGGCTTTCACGAATTGGAAATAGTTAAAGTAAGGGAAAATTTAATCTTTTAAAATGGACGAAAATCAATTTTTTTTGAAAGGTGAAGGACAAAAGTCAAATTTCTTATAAAGATAAATGATGAAAATCAATTTTTTTAAAGATAAAGGGCTAAAATCAAATTTTAATAGTTAAGAGGACCAAATGGTAATAGATGAAAAATAAAGGACAAAAAAACTATTTTTCCTTAAAGTAACTTTCAACTGTTCGACGTCTTAGTTCAGTTACTGGCTGTAGAACGTAAAACATCCATTTAGCATTAGGTGGCAGTGTTTGATTGATCAACCAGATATTCAAAATTAAAAGTTAACGGACTATTTTCAATTGGTAATAAATACACAAGACTGAAATTAAAAATAGGAGTATTTTAAAGGGCAAAAAAACTATTTCCCTAAATCTATGAAGACAATAGATTTCAGGTGGAAGCAAGTGCTTAAGTATGTTACAAGTTTATGTCAGCAATCAAAATTTGTAGAGATCAAGTTGTGATGTACTGATAAGTCAGTGATGAGAATGCTGATGAGTTTTTCAACAGATACATTCCGTCTTGAATTATTTCCTACTTATTAATGCATAAAAACTTAAACTGCTGTTTTATATTTTGCAAGACACTGCAGCATCTGTTTTGACTTGATTTTATTTTAGGGCTCCTCTATTTAGGAAAGAATGCCATCCTATTTCCTTGCATGATGGGGTATATTATTTACAAGTTCCGAAGAAGGCATTTGTCCATGTATGATGAAATTGAAGAATATTTACAGAGTGACAACAAACTCATGCCCATTAGATACTCCTATTCAGACATAAAGAAGATGACTAGAGGTTTCCAAGAAAAACTAGGCCAAGGAGGATATGGTACGGTTTACAAAGGAAAGCTTCGAAGTGGCTAGGATGTGGCCGTAAAATTACTCAGGAAGCCCGGAGGAAATGGGCAAGACTTCATGAATGAAATTGCAACCATTGCAAGGATTCATCATGTCAATGTTGTCAACCTAGTTGGTTATTGTGCAGAGAGATCCAAACGTGCCCTTGTGTTCGATTTCATGCCTAATGGTTCACTTGACAAGTACATCTTTGGTCAAGAAAAAATGAATGGCTTGAGTTGGGAGAGAAATTAAGCATGAGATTGCAGTTGGAGTTGCTCGAGGGATTGAGTATCTGCACCAAGGCTGTGACATTCAGATCCTGCATTTCGACATCAAGCCTCACAATATACTTCTTGATGATAAGTTCATCCCAAAAATCTCTGATTTCGGGCTAGCAAAATCTTACTCCACGGATAAAAACACTGTGACTATGAACGCAGCTAGAGGGACAATAGGCTATGTTGCTCCTGAGCTCATAAACAGGGGATTTGGTGAGGTCTCTTACAAAGCGGATGTCTATAGTTTTGGAATGCTGCTTATAGAAATGGTAGGCTTAAACAGAAACTTCACAGGGGATAGTCAAGCTTCCAGCCAGTATTTTCCGTATTGGATATACAACTACTTTGAGCAAGGCAAGGATATTGAAATTGAAATTATGGAGGAAAACAATGATGATGATAACAAAAGAATTGCTAAGAAGATGACTATAGTGGCATTGTGGTGCATACAAATGAGTCCAGGTGATCGGCCTTCGATGAATAAAGTGGTGGAGATGCTGGAAGGCCAAGTGGAGCCCCTCCTTGTTCCTAAACAGCCATCTCAGTCAGCCCAAGTTGTGGTCAGTGTTGAGGATCAGAGCTCGATTAGGTATACATGCACAACTGATTCTACATCCCTGTTTGGTCATGATGCTGCTGCTCCATATATCGAGATTGCGGTTGAAGATTAAATTTTTTGAAACATTTGAATGTGCTTAGAGCTGCTGCTATGTAGTACTGTACAGTGGAAAAAAACTAGTGAGTCAGAGATCCTCTATTTTACTCCTACTTTTAAATGTGCCAAAAATCTTGAATAATTGAAAGCTAATGCTGCTGTTACTGATCTAATGGTTGTACTTATAGTTGTGGATGGGATATAAACAATTATTACCAGTTATCTCATTTCCTTATTCTGTTTCCAACTGAAAAATATATTAGAAATTAAGTTCTTATCCACACTCGAGATCAACAAGTTTGCACTTTGTGTTTCAGCATATTAATAATATACATAGTGTGTGTCGCTGTGTAATGAAACATGAAATAGAAACATGCATATGATTTAGAAACACTAACACTACAATAAAAATGACCTTTATCCTGGCATTATATATAGATTCATAAGATAAAAATTCTTAATGACAGAAAACAGTTTTTAATGACATACACTACTACACATATTAACTTAGAGAGCTTCACTTGTAGAGCTCTTGTTAAAATGAGCTTCACTTGTAGAGCTTATTTTAACAAGAGCTCCACAAGTGAAGCTCATTTGGGCCAAAAATAAAAAATAAAAATAAAAATAACATATAAAGCGGTTAAAAACCGCATTAAAAAAAAGACTTCAAAGCGGTTCAAAACTGCTATATAGGGACTAGCAGTTAAGAACCGCTATACAAGGGGCCTAATTATCTCCCCTTCTTTCGCATGACACAACAACCCCTAGTTATATATATACTATGCCAGAAAAGGGCTACGACAACGGGGATTCCCCGTTGTCGTAAGTGTTTTTCCACCGTTGTGGATCGACTCGTTGTGGTAGGTCCAGACTTTTGACAATGGGTTTCTCACCGTTGTCTTAAGTATTTATGACAACGGTGAATACCCGTTGTCATAACTATAAATAACCGTTGTTGTAAATTTAAAAGTCAACGGGTTTTGACTGTTGTTATAAGTTCAAATAACCGTGGTTATAAATATGTACGACAACGAAATCAACTGTTGTCATAAATTCAACAACCCGTTGTCGTTTATTGTAATCACAACAGATTATGAGCCTATGACAACGGGTATTACCCGTTGTCTTAAGTGCTTAAATTTTTTTTTTGTAATATACAATTTATGTAAATTTAAAGCCTAATAAAGTAACAAAAGATATATACCATAAAATTATAATTAAGAAATTCAAAATATATTATTAAATTTCATAATACAATCATCAAATACAAAATTATAGATAATTTACTCAACTCACGTAAAATTAATAACGTATAATTTGACAATATAACTTATGAAAACATTACAAAAGTACAAGAACCTAGATACTAATTCCAATATCATCTCTTTCATCTCCGTCTTCAATCTCAAGTCAAGTCATTCCTACAAAATGGAAAAAGAATTGACCATATCAAAACTATATAATCAAAGAATGTCTTCAGTGAAAAAAGTGAATTACCAAAATACACAGTCACAAGCCAAACACAAGTGCACACTGAATAAGATAAATATATGTCACAAACCTTTCTACTACGAAGACTACATTGAGGTCTATCAATAACAATTTCACTCTCATCCATCTACAAGATATTGAAGGAATTAACAAAAAGAAAAAAAGAAAATGGAAGAAGTAACAATTGAAGGAGGTAAATCTGATCAAGAAGACAGGCTTTAAAGCAACAAACAGCATTAGATGAATTTCACTAACGTTCTATCAAATTTTTGAAATGTATTCTTACTTGTTAAGATATATGGTTGGCTGAAGAGTTTCTTCGTCTCTGCTAACCCCAGAAATAAGTAGAAACAACCTCGTTATCAACATACTAAAAACCTTCATCTTTATCGGAGAACTCGTCCATCAGCGCATCATTTCTAAGTGCCTCTTTAAAGAACTGGATCATATTAACCATAACTCTTTAATAATATGCAGTACATTATACTAAATTAAACTAAAATTATGTTCTTCATTTTATACATGTGAAATTGATCATAATTAATCTCTCTCATAGAAGCTAAAATTGTCTAGCAAATATTGGTTAGGAACTTACCGAAATAATTATCACATAATAATAGGTAGAGCAACAATGGTTTCTGGGCCTCCACAACAGAATCAGCTTCATACTTGTTAACACCCTGTAGCAGTCAAAAGGTTTTTGTTCATTCGTGCACCATAAAATATGCAATAATAGTAGAAACAGAATCCAGCTAGTCTAGTCCCAAAATAAAAATAAGAGATCTAATTTATATTTAGTACTTGACAATAAGAGATGTGCTATACTGTACACACACACAATATACAGACAGAGGGAGAGTGTGTAATGATGACGTGCCTGACATTAGTTACTTATGGAGCTCAGTATTAACATGGAATGAAACACTTGTATGTGTAGTTTATATTAAATATTGAGCTCCATTTCAAAAACTGGTTCTTAATATATATATATATATATATTAATATATTAATATTTGAATTAATAAAGTAATAAGAACACATTTTAAATCTTTTAAAGGTGATGCATAATGATGTTTGCTGAGACACAACGTTAATCAGGAAAGAAATGAACAAATAAAAGATACTATTATTAAAGAAAAACATGTAAATGTCTTCACAGAGACGGTAATATCTTGCATTGCTTGTGAAAGACATACATAATTCTCTTGGCCATTTTCCTGACTTTAAACCTCATAAGCAGCATTGATTGGTAGCAAGAGGATTTAGCAGAACTCATGGGCTTCTAAATTTGTGCATATACAGTGCACCAAATCAAATTTATATACAACTTGTGAAATAGAATACAAGATGCAATTATTCTTTCTAAATAATAATATCAGTAGAAACTATCACCTCTCAATTTGAGAAGTATCACAAAGCTGCTAAAATATATTATACATCAAACAAACAAAATAAAATAAACGGTACTTGACAATTAGTAAATTAAGGTGCCTTTAATATTTGCAAGCTTGCCCAATTCAAAAGCTTAGTGGAAAGTGATGCATTGACCGATGCAGGGGGTGTGGCTGGTATTAGCTGTCAAATAAAACATATCCAAACAAAATCATAATTGGAACTATGTGAGAACTAATGCTTTTGGGATCCTTTCCAGTGGATGAAGTTTGGGATTGCAACTTAAAATTCTTTTTAAATATATGATTAAAGAAAGTCTTACCTAACAACTCTGCTTACTGATAAAGAAAATTTCTTTTTGTTCCATATGATTTCCCTTAACAACTCAACTTGATTCACAAAAATATTTTTTTAAGAAACCACCCATCCACCATAAGCAATAAATTGCTCTAGAACTCGACAGGTTTGTCAGGCACAGATTCATCTTCTGTCTTTTTCTTTCTTTCTGCTTTCAAAATATTTAGTATTTCCTGGAATTGGCTAAATCTAATCAAATTTAACCACATAAAGAATCATGAATAACTACTATTTACCATCAAAATCAGGATGCACTCAAATCTATATTGTCATATAAAAGAGCCAACAGAAGGTAAGAATCAAATTATAAATAGAAATGCATGTGTTGAAAAGAGTAGTTCATCATTAGTCATATGTACATTCACCGTAAACAACAAAGCTAGAAATTAGATTATGGGATGTATCTATAATGTTTTTCTCTTGATAACATGCTATTTTTATTGTGTTCTACTATCTTTCTCTTGTTAACATGTTAATTCTATTACGTTCTATTGATGTGGGTGTAACACAAGGTTTGACGGAGAGAGGGAGCCGAGATGTGAAAAATAAATTGTAAATGGATTTCATTGAGGAATTTCATCAAACATGTGGTGGTCACGGAATTTTATTCTTCTTCAGGTTAAAATATGAACAAAAGACACTGTACGTACACATTCACATTAAAGCAGGAACTCGAAATGCAATCTCATGTAAATTGATGATTAAATTCCACTATCTAACATATCTATAAAGCTAGAATATCTTTACAATAATTAGTAAAAGCTCAGTATGAAAATGCCTTAAATTTGGGGTAGATGGAACATACATACTGCAAAAATTTATCCGTACAAATGCATATATCAATACTCTTTCCCCCAAATTCCTAGTTAAATCTTTAATCCAAACACAAACTAAATTACAAGGTGGTGCACTCTATTTGAGTTTAAATTCATAAATGATCGAGTAGGATAGAAGTATTACCATTTGTTTCATGAGGCAGAAGAAGGCATAACTTCGGGCGACACCGACATACCGGAGCAGAAACCTCGGGCGTCCCTATAGTAACAATTGAGTTCTCTCCTTTCTCTCCCTCCAATTCACTGCTACCACAAATATGAGAGATAGAGATGGAAAGAGGCGTCGAAGGTTTTGGAGCAGGAACCGTAAAAACATAAAATCAGAGGATTAACAGTACTGTTGAGATTTTCCTTGGAGACTTACTGGGGAACAACAATGACGCCTTGACCTGTATCTGCTTCGACAGTAGAAGCAAATACAATGAAACCAAACAATTGAACTTTTAATTTTCTCTCTTCGTAGCGCCATTGTTGTTAGGGCTTGTGGAGAAGAAATTTTGAGGCTGTTCGAGTAAGGAATGGCTGTTGCTAGGACACGATTCACAAGATACAGAGGATGGCTAGGGCACAGTATGAAAGGGGGCGAAGAGAGGGAGAGAAGAGGTTAGGGCACAAACAGAGAAGATGGAATGAAAAATAAGAACAAAATTTTCTAAGTGTCCCGTTTATTTATAATTAATACTAATTCATTAAAAAAAATTAAATACGCTATGACAACGGGTAAAGACAACGGGGGATTAAACCCGTTGTCTTTCAGCGCACTTCTAAAATTACCACAACGGGTATATTTTTTACAACGGGTTTTGATCTTAAGACAACGGATAAAACCAATACCCGTTGTCTTTTCCCTGTTGTCTTAACCTATTTTTGGCATAGTATAAGGGGGATAATTACTTTTTTAGGACATTATCTTATAACAGTTTGCAAAAGGAGGACACTATCTTTGCGGGCTTGCAATTTTAGGCCAATTTCTTTTAAGTTTTGCAAACTTTCTTTTAAATTTTGTAAATTTAGACCAATTACCTCCACGTCATTAAAAATCTGGAGAATAAAATATTTACAAAAAAATTAACAAGAAGAGAACATAAAATATTGAGTTCTTTAGACAAAAAAAAAATCATTAATTACACCATTAGCTCCAAAATTTCATAATAACTAAAATCGAATTAACCTGAAACTTCATCATTGATATGAGTACTTTACAAAAGTAATAAGAAATATATTAATAGCCACATTATTGATACGATTAAATTAAAATTATTTATATAATAAATGATTATCACTTTACTGAGAATGTGGGAAGTTGGAGTTTAACGTGGGAAGTTAGAGTTTAAAATATATACCATATCTGTTGGTTGACCTAAAAAAATGAAAGCCTCATTTGTTTATTTTATAATAAATGAATTATCACCTCAGTAAGGTGAAAAGTTAGAGTTTAACGTGGGAAGTTAGAGTTTAAAAATATTTTTTTTCTAAAAATTTGTCCCATTTGTTTATTTTATAAATTAAAATTATTTATATAATAAATGAATTATCATTTTACCAGAGAATGTGGGAAGTTAGAGTTTAAATGAAAAAAATTGAAAAAAAGAAAAAAAAAAAGAACAACCCACTACACTCAATATGAATCCTTTACATATAACAATAAAATGAACGACCCACCATACTCAATATCAGTAATATGAACACAACAATCACTATGCCAGAAAAGGGAAACGACCACGGGGAATCCCAGTGGTCGTAGGTGTTTTTCCACCGTGGTAGATGGAGGGGTGGTCGTAGCTCCATACTTTTAACCACAGGGTTTTCCACCGTGGTCTTAACCACCTACGACCACGGTGAAAAACCGTTGTCATAACATTAAAATACCCGTTGTCTTAACCACATAAGACCACGGTGAAAAACCGTTGTTATAACTTAACTTTAACCGTTGTCTTAATCACTTAAGACCACGGTAAAAACCCGTTGTCAAAAGTGTTGAGCTACAACCACCAGCCCATCTACCACGGTGGAAAAATATCTATGACCACGGGGAATCCCCGTGGTCGTAGGTCTTTTTGACCACGAATTTTACCCATTATTGTATGTATCTTAAACCGTTGTCAAAAGCATATTTAGTCTGTTTATTGTAGATTCTTTTTCCTGTGGTCGTAGAGAAATAATTTTTTTTAAACTAAAATCATTATAACAATGAATATTAATATTACAAATCCATAATACAACTCTTTACGTAATATCAATACATTGTTCATTAGTTTTCCATATAAAGTTTCAAATCATAAACAACTAGTAAACTTCACATCTTCCAACCGCTTGAAGTGCTGCTCATCAGTTTTTCATGTACGTTGAAAGGCAATCAGTCCACTCCTCTCGAACATCATCAATGTCTTTTTCAGAGTAATTCTTTTCTGGAAACTGTAAAAGTAAAAATTATCTAAAAAAGATTGATTAATGAATATGTTATATAATTAAACTATTTAATTAAATAAACTCAATCATTAATTAACATCATAAAACCTCAACTTACAATATTAAACAAAATTAAAGAATTATTTAATCTCATATACACAAGAATCTAACTAATATATATCATCAATATTTTGGCATCAGGGAAGTTTCACGAGCTGTAAAAAGAATGAGAGTGTTTAGTTGGGCACTAAGATTGATAACCCAAAATTGAGAAATCATTTGTACATAGTATGTCTCACAATCAACCAAACAATACACCCGGAATAGCAATACCCCACAAATCAAGAAAATAGTCATTCAAATTTTGAAACATCTTCTATCGAATATCAAACATCAACTCTTCTTTCCATCATTTTTCATCCAACCTTACTAAGATACAGTTTTACAGCAAGACAAAATTTCAGGTCTCTAGCCATTCAAACAAACGTAAACAAAACAAGGGTTACACATCAACCAACAGATAACCAAAAATCTTACGTAGTGTATGTTGATTGTGGAAGAAACCTTGAGCAAGAATCAAGGAATTAAACCAGGTTATGTGGCAGTAAGTAACATTTAAAATAAAACTCTTTGTTCCAACTCCAAGGTCCCGAACAAGAATATACATAATAATTCTATGTAATATTAACAAATATGAGTAACAAAGATGGAATTGTTCATATATTTGCAATCAATAATAACACTCCACACAGCACAAGAGAATGCAACCACACAAATATGAGCTGATAATTCATCAAACACAGATTAAATGATTCCCCCCACCTAGAAACTAAAAAGTAATATACTAGTTAAATTACTAAAAGCTAAATTCATCATCACAAAATAATCAATCTCATAAGGGTGTGTTTTGTTTAATGGACTAAATAGTCAATCCTCTAATACACGACTATTCCTGCCAAAACATCATGTGTTAGGGGGATTGATTATTTAGTCCATTAAAAAAAACACACCCTAAGAGGACTTATTCATAGTATAAAATGTACTATAAAACAAAATATACTTATTGATATTATTAAACTTACCTACAAATGCCTAAGTGTACAATATGTATGATATTAATGAATGCAACTAATGGAATCACTTAAGTTTCATTTTATGAAATTGTTTATACAAGTTTTTGTGATCGCCAAACAATATAATGTAAAAGTATTAGCTATTGAACTATCAGTATAAAAATCAAGCATTGTTTACACCAACATAAGCAAAGATACTAGATTAAGAAAAATAAACGTAAAGCAATTTAACAGTGGCAAGCATATTCAAACATAAGAATCTGCTTATAATAGGAAAATGCAATGAGTCACAAAACTCTTCATATGATTCTTCAAAACAAAAAAACAGAACATATCTAAAAGACAACAGACAGTAACATAACCTTAATTCAGTACCAAAACACAAACATGGACACCAGTATGTGTATAAATTGAGAGAGAGGTAGAGATATACTAACCTGAACAAGGCTGTCGCTGGCGATGTAGGAAACACAATACAAACGTCGACACCACTATGTGTATAAATTGAGCAAAAGTCGGTGAAGGCAGAGTATGCTCTCCCTTCTGTTTCTCGTTTCTACCGAACCGACAGAGAAGGAGAGGTGGCACCGGAATTAGAGGGAAGGGGGACGACGTTGAAATTGGAGGGAGGGAGCAAAGTCCGGTGGTGGTGAGTGAATGTGGTTGGGTTTTTGGGGGTGAAGTTTTTGTCATTAGGTTTTCAAATGGAAATAGAGTTTTTTTTTTTATCGAACAAAACCCAAAATCAATTTTTCAATAACAAAACCAGAATCAAGTATTACAAATCTTCAAATCCAGAAATTCTTTGACATAAACCCAGACCATTGAAAACCCCCAAAATCTGTCAACAGAGTTTAAAAACCCCAATTTCTTTTCAAATCCAAAAACCAACATCATAATCGATTTCTTATTCGATTCCAGAAAACCCAGAAACCTTTTGTAAATCATAAAGCAGAAACAATCTTTCAAATAGAAATCTGCTTTCATCAAATAGAAATCTGACCCACCGAACCATTCGACTTAATTGAAAACCTACCCGTGATGACTGCCGCCACTGACACGACCATGACGACCGACGCGATGCGAACCGCGACGGTGTTGCACGATGCATGATAGCTAGGCCTGAAGGCGACGATCGACGGTTGAGTAAGCGTCTGCACGAACTAGTGCCGGCGGCCGAAGGGTGGATGGATCTGCACGACGAAGCAAAGTCGGCCACGATGAACGGCGGCTGCGCGAAACGAAAAATGACACACGAATCCGCAACGGCGTATCTCCGGAATGCGGTGCGCAACGGAGAGGCACGGACGCTGTACGACGACGCCGGACTCTGTGACGGCCCCGACGACCTCTACAAATGGAAATAGGGTTTGGGGATGAATGTTAGCGTCCGTGAAGTTTTTGGAAATTAGGGATTAGGTTTTCAATATCATAGTAACAGATATAAATGAAATATATATACTTTAATTATTTTATTAAAAAAAAGATAAGACCACGAGAAAGGATCATGGTGTTTATTTCCGTCTTCTTTTGTAATGTACATGAATTTAAGACCACGGAGAAGGACCACGGGAGGTTAAAACCGTGGTCTTATATTGTGAGCACTAAACTTAAGATCACGGGGATATTTAAGACCACATGTTTGCCACATAAGACCACGGTCAGAATGTATACCCGTAGTCTTTTCTCCGTGGTTCAAGGCCATTTCTGGCATAATGAATCTCCAGTATCCCACCAAATTATATTGAGATTTCGGTACTTACTATACATAGGAGGCGATTTTAAGAGGTTGAGATTTGGATGGAGGCGATTTTGAGGGGAGATTTGAGATTAGGGTTTATCACTCTTAGACACGAGTTTAAGAGGCTGCGATTTCAGTATCCCACCAATCTTTAGCATCATCACTCTTAGACACCAGTTTAAGAGGCTGCGATTTGGATGAAGGCGATTTTGAGGGGAGATTTGAGATTAGGGTTTATGCTATATGAATATTGAAATTACCGATTTGACATTCGAGAGAAATAATTGAAATTTTTTAATGACGTGGAAGAATTTTATTGACGTGGATGCCACTAAGCAGCCATGGTGGAGTACTAGGCCCATTTAAGGTATAACATGCTACTCATGTGAGATTTTGACCCGAAATTAGTATTAATTGGCCTAAAATTGCAAGCCTGTAAAGATAATGTTCTCTTTTTTGCAAACAGTTATAAGATACTGTCCTAAAAAAATTAATTTTCCCTATATAAGGCCCATGTATATATATATATATATATATATATATATAATTATAACCTGTGCCCATATATATGTATGTATATATATATATAATATCCTAACTTAGGCATATATGTGTATTTCTGAAGTTAGAATCAATATATACTTCTGAATTGTTGTCTTCTTCTCCATGAATAAGCAAAATAGGCTTTTTAATTTTGTTATATATACGCTCCACACTGCCGCTCTCCGCCTGATGCCGCCGCTCTCCGTCTGAAGCCACCGCTCTCCGCCTGAAGCCGCCGTTCACTGAAGGTCGCCGCCCTCTGCCGTAGATCCGTTGGCGTAGATCTGAAGGCAGCACGTCTGGAAACGGCGCACGTCTAAAAATGGTTTTTTATGTTGATTTTTTATGGAGATATCTGTTGAAATTTTTTATGAAGATATCTGTTGAAAATTTTATGTTGAAATTTGTTCTGTTTTTTATGTTTTAATGGAGATATCCGTTGAAATTTTTATGTTTTCAGTCGCCTATTTGTGATACTAATGGTTGTTTAATTCCTATTTGTGATACTAATGGTTGTTTTCAATCACCTATTTGTGATATCTATTGAAATTTTTATGTTTTCAGTCACCTATTTCTTTAATTCCTACAACTGCAATTGATTTTCTACTTAATTGTGTTTATTGTGATTTCCTCATAATACAACCAATTTGTTTCATTTCACAAACTGATATTAATGGTTCGGATAAAATTAGCACTAAAAATATAATTAAAAAAAAATACCTTAGAGAGCGGTTCATAACTGCTGTGCAAGGAAAAAAAAAACGAATTTAACCGCTTTCTAAGTGCGATTTTTGCAGCGGTTCTGTAACCGCTTTCTAAGCTCGACCCAGCTTAGATAGCTGTCGCTTGGAAAACTCATTTAACCGATTTTTAAGTGGATTTTCGTAAGCTCTCCAAGCCTTTTTCTGTATTAGTGATAGTGTTAATGTAAGTTTCATGAAGAGTTTATGTGGAGATACATTAGAATATTATTTTTACTGACTTCTAATATTAAGACATTAAATTTGTAATAATATTAATAATAAATTTATTAAACATTACATTTTTTATTTTTTTATTATTTTAATATAATATTAATTTTCATTAAATGTTGTATAAATGAAAATCAATGGACGGAGGGATTATAATTTTTTAATTCATATGCAATATTTCCTGTTATTATTTTCGTTAAAAAATCTAATCAAGGGGCCCACATTGGTATATGTTGTTTCAATCAAGAAAGAAAATATCAATTTCTTAGTCACCAAATCGAACATCGCGGGACCGGATAGAGTTATATATTAGTGGTTGGGTCCCGCTAGATGGTGGAAAACTGGAAATACAATTCGGAGAGACATTTTCCTCGAAAATATCCTTTTGACTACTAATTAAGGCTCTTTCTTTAGGTTCTACATCACATTAATGGGCCCTTGGAAAAATGTGTGATTTCACACCCAAGAATGAGGATTATCATTTAGGACGCGGATAATCCCCTTATTGCATAGTTCACCCCACTTCTCACTTCACCACCAAAAAATTTCAGTTCACCATTCTTAATTTTTTCAATTTAACCTCTTTCATTATTTTGTAAATTCACCCCATATTCAAAAACAAGAAGAAAAAATATACGATACCTTCTTCCGACGATGCCCATCGCCGACTCCGACACCACCACCACCGTAATTTTTACGGACGCCCACCACCACCACCGTAGAATTTATGATGAATATATTTAAGAATTTATTAGTTTTAGGGTTTAAATTAGTTTTATATATTGAAAGGTTTTGAATGATTTTGTATGTTTTGAATGATTTTTTGTTGTCACTATTACAAATATTGGCATTGGAAATCGATTGGAAATCGTTTGCAAAATTTCGTCGGACAAAACGGAACGAAAAACGCAAAAAAATCACTGAGGGCATTTGTTTGACACTGGTTGGTGGAACAAATTCAAAATGTTCGGAATTTTTTTCCGAACAAATTACAAATTTTCGAACATTTTGCATTTGTTCCACTAACCAGTGTGGAACAAATATGTTCGAATTTTTTTAAAAAATAAATTTGAAAAATGTACGTAAAAACCATTAATGTGCATATGAAGAACTATTATGATCTTGTATTAAAACCATGCTGCGAAATAAAATATATTTATTTAAACTTATTTCCAAAATAAAGAACAAAAGTGGGGTGAAGTACTTAAAAAAAAAAAGGTGGAAATATCCTGGTCCTATCATTTAAAACCTCTTCTTCAAATGGGTCATCTATTCATTTTGACGTTTTATTTGTTGCAAAAATCGTGATGTTTGATTTAAATTTATTTTTTAATCAAACTCTTGGATGATTGTTAAAAAAATCAGGACTTAATATCTTAATTGCAATTGAGATGCCCACAATTTTTAATCATGTATATACTCATATAAATTTATTTCATTAAATAAGTTTAATTACATGATTTAATATTGATCATAAAATTTATAAATACAAGTCAAATTATTAATTTATCAACGAGTGTGCCCAAGCGCTAACAATCAAATATCATAGAGTTATATAAATTAGTTCATTTATATTAACAAGCCTTATTAGATGCTCCCAAATAAATATGTTTAGAGTTAATACATTAATAGTTGACCAATGATTTGATTCAATTACATTGCAATAAACATAGGATGTGATCATATAGAGGAGTTAGGAACCTGTCAAATGACCATCAATGATCAAACATTGAATGCACTTTTGGGCATGCAACTTAAAAAAAGTCTTCCAATTTCATTTCAAAATTAGCCCATGCATCTTTACTTCTCTTCATCACCGCAAAGAATGATGATCCCAGAAAAGAATCTAGTTGACCCATCTTCATATCTCTTCATTAATCTACTCCTTATCCTTCAAACATCTCATGCTAAGAATCCTCATTATTGTAGCCCTTCATCTTGTGGCAGTATTCACAATATTAGCTTCCCCTTCCGACTCAAGGATGATCCCAAACACTGTGGAAAACCCGACTACGAATTAGAATGTGAGAACAACGCCACCACAATTTCATATCTAATAAACTCTCAGCAGAAATACAAAGTGAAAGCAATCAATTACGACAACTTCACCATCAGGTTCGCCGATGTATCCATCAACAACACTTGCTCTGTTCCCACCTACTCTGCATATCAGTACTTCATTGACGGTTATCCTTATAACACCATTAGAGCAGAGTACAACTCCAGTAGTAGAATCACCAGATATTTTGAGGCAGGTAGGCCTATTTTCTTTATGAGGTGCCCATATCCGTTGAAGAATTCTTCCCTCTTTACAGAATTCCCTGACCACTGTGGCAACGGCACAAGATATACTTATGTAAAGGTCGGCGACATGCATGCTTCGGAAGTAAGAGACATGTGCACTCTAGAGCCTATAGTGATGACATCGTGGAAATTTAAGGATTTGAAGAAGAATGTATCCATTTCAGAAATCCACGACTCTCTGCTCTATGGATTTGAACTCTCTTGGCTCCCTCATACCTGTAGCTCCTGCCCAGGATCACGTTGTTATCCTAACCGTGGAGGATTTTATGATTGCTATGAACATACTTTCCTGGGGAAGCTTCATTACAAGTGGGGTAAGAATGCGAGGTTAAATAGTTTCTGAATCTTGCTTTTCATATGAATCATCATATACATTGAGTTAGTTACATTTAAAATTCCTCATTATTATATTCTTGAAAATGCAGATACATTCAAAGACGACTTCAGATATTCTTATGGTATGAATTCTCTAGACCTTGTCTGTCACTCTGATTTTTCTGCGGAGAAATATCAGCTTTAGTCCCTAAAGTTCATAAATTTTCAGGTTTGGACAACCTGTTTCACCCACTCTGAAAATTGATCACAAAAGTTTACCGTTGTACCCACTTTTGATCCCTCTGTCAATTAATTGCTTATTGACCAACATAATATCAACTATTTGGAGTTCTATTTTAAAAAAGATTTTGTACTTTATTCTAATTTAAAAAAAATAAAATTCCTTTAAATAATTACATTTAAATACATTTTTTTAAATAATTATATTTATCGATTTCCTCAGTCAACAGACAGCCATTTAATGGCATGACTGATGATGGGTGCGAAAGTTAACTTTCATGATCATTTCTTCTTAGAGAGAGTAAAATAAGGGGGATCAAATCTGGAAAAGGTAAATTTTAGGACTAAAACTAATATTATCTGGATTTTAGAACAAAAACAAGTAACCCCATGTATATATGCATTGCTTATCAGGAGTACCACCCAGAAGCCTTATCCCGATTCTTGTGCTTATCGCAGGTGCACTCTTCATTTATATATGTTGCATAGAAACTTTTCGTGTTTAAATTACTAATGCTCCCATATCTTTATGCAAATTAGATTTACTCTCCTCAATTATCAGTTTTTGTTCCAATTTCTCTAGGCAAAGTATTGTATGAAAATGGTTTATGATAAGGCTATCAAGAACAAGTTCTAAAATATTAAATATTTAATTAGGTGTATCAAAAATCTCATCAAGTGTATCAAAAGTTGAAATCAATAAAATTTACATATTGATTTCAACTTTTGATACATTTGACCAGGTATTTGATACATTAAGACAATTTCATGATAAACTTATCATGAACTATTTTCACACAATACCTACTCATTTTTCTAACTGTCTAATTTTGGCCCCTAATCTACAGTAAAAGTTGAAATAATGTTGTTTTGAAGTTAGAAATTGATGATTTACGCATGGGTGTTGATGTTACTCCCATCCATGTGTGAATTAAATTTGTTTTTTACTTTTTCTTTTTTATAATTTTTTTTAAGAGGATTATTTTAAAATTTTTAGATACACATAATGTGTAATAAAATTGTAAAACAAAAATAAAAAATGAAATACAATTAGCCCATATAGTCGCCATATCAGCACCCTTGACAAATCTCACTAATTTTGAATTTGAAAATAATGTTACACGCTTGACAAACCCCACCGATTTGAATTTTAAAATATTGTCGTATCACTTTTAACGGTTCATTTGAGACCCAAGTTGCACCTTATCAAAAAATATTGGAAAATCTGATAAAAAATTAATTTTGAAGCCAAATTTATTTTGTCAACAGTACCTAGATTTCGCTAGCTAGCTACAGGTTTATTTCAGCGGTAAGTATAATATCAAGAACCTTCCAGTTGTTTTATTTTCAGGGATAAGCCCTATCATCACAGGTTTCACCTCTGTATGGGGACTTATCGTCTTTATTGGCACGAATGGCTACTACATGATATTTGAATGTAAGAGAAATCATATAAGATTGAAAACAACTGAGGAGATACTTTCAACATATTTGCTTATCATGTTTCTGGTGTACTTGCAGGGATTTAATTTAATTTTGAAGCCAAATCTATTTTCTGAACAGTGCTTACATTTTGTTAAGTTGTGTGTTAAAAAGTGCATAAGATTGCTAGCTAGCTACAGGTTTATTAATATCAAGAACCTTGCAGTTGTTTTATTTTCAGGGATAAGCCCTCCAGCAAGGATCATCACTGGGTTCACCTCTCTATTGGGACTTATCGTCTTTATTGACACATATAGCTACGAGATGATATTTAATTGTAAGAGAAATACTATTACATATAAGAGTGAAAACAACTCATGAGGGGATAAGTAGATACTTTCTACATATATGCTTATCATGTTTCTGGTGTACTTGCAGGGATTTACCTGCATTTTGGACTCTTCATCGGTACATTCTGCAAGTTATTATTGATATAATGATAAGATATGATGAGGCGAATGATAAATTCCTGATATGATACTTCAAGTTGTTATTGATACGAAGTTATTGGTATAATGACGAGGGATTTGGATTTAGGAGTATGCTTCTCTTTAAGTTTTTTATTCAAAATCTATAATATGTGATTAAATTTTTAGATGAACTAGTCCAAATAGAATTTTGGTCTGATTTTAATTGGGGCCTTGCTAGTGGACATTAGGATTGAGCTTTTGGATTAGTCATCATTAGGCTCAATATCATAAGAAAAGAATATGATTAATTCAAGCCTTTTCATATTTATTCTTCTTCTGCAGGTCTCATCTTTGCAGCAAGGTTCATCATCATATTTCCATTTGTAATGTGGTTTTTGATCCACAAGTTTAGAAGAAGGCACTTGTCAATGTTTGATGCGATAGAAAGCTTCCTACAAAGTGACAACAATCTCGTGCCAATCAGGTACTCCTACTCAGACATACGAAAGATGACAAGAGGTTTCCGCGAAAAACTTGGTGAAGGTGGCTATGGTTCTGTTTACAAAGGAAAGCTTCGGAGTGGCCTTGATGTGGCCGTAAAAATACTCGGAAAGTCCGGAGCAAATGGCAAAGACTTCATGAATGAGATCGCAACCATTGGAAGGATCCATCATGTTAATGTTGTCAACCTAGTTGGATATTGTGCAGAAAGATCAAAGCGTGTCCTTGTGTTTGATTTCATGCCCAATGGTTCTCTTGATAAGTACATCTACAGTCATGAAAAAAGGATTTCCCTGAGCTGGGACATGAAGTATAAGATTGCAATTGGAGTGGCTCGGGGGATCGAGTATTTGCACACGGGCTGTGACATCCAGATACTGCATTTTGACATCAAGCCTCACAATATACTTCTTGATGATAAGTTTATTCCAAAAATTACTGATTTTGGGCTAGCAAAATTCTGTTCCACGGATAAAAAGGTGGTGACTATGACAGCAATTAGAGGAACAATAGGATATGTTGCTCCTGAACTCATCAATAGAGGTTTTGGTGGAGTCTCTTACAAAGCTGATGTCTATAGTTTTGGGATGATGCTGATAGAAATGTTGGGCTTAAAGAGAGACTTGAAAGGCAATAATCAAACTCATAGTGAGTATTTCCCGTGTTGGATATATGACCGCTTTAATCAAGGCAATGACGTCATTGAAATTGGAGTAATTGGTGAGGACAACGATGATGAAAACAAGGATACAAATAGGGAAATTGCTAAGAAAATGACAATAGTGGCGTTGTGGTGCATACTGATGAGTCCGAGTGATCGGCCTTCGATGAATAAAGTGGTGGAAATGCTGGAATGCCAAGTGGAGCGCCTCCGAGTTCCTAATCGGCCTTCGATGAGTAAAGTTGCAGGAAGTGTTGAAGATCAAAGCTGGAGTACATATTCAAGTGATTGCACATCCTTGCTCAATCATGATGCTGTACCCAGCATTGAGATTACAGTTGAAGATTAAAAGTTTGAAACTGTAAAAATGTGCTAAGAGCTACTGGTATGTGCTAATTTTTTTTACGTTCACAAAAGTGAGAGTCTCATAGATCAGCCTTGAAAGAATAAAGTGGTGTTGTATAGTGAGGAAAACTAGTGCATAGAAATATGCTTCCTTTGTATTTTCCTCTGTTTTTGTTTAGGAAAGAATTCCTCAGTTCTTCCTCCACTGATCATCTCCTACTTATAAGTGTGTTGTACTTAAACTTGCGGATGTGATATAACAATTTCCGTTTCCATTATATTGCGTTTGGAAGGAGAGATTTGGGACTATGAATTTTAAATTCACAAACTAAATTCACTCTACTTATTTGAATAAGATATTTAAATACTTAGCTTTGATCATTGTTCAAATGACTCTGTCCAGATACAATCTTAAAGAATTATGACCAGTTGGTCAAATCTGATCAATCACTTATTTCATTTTGTTTGTCCATTAGTGTTGTTATTCATAAATTCGATAACAAAGGACAAAATCCATTGTTTATAAGCATATGGCCCTCGACCACAAATAATATGCGTTTTAGAATGCGTTTTAGCTGGATGTCAAAACTGCATTTCTACATGGAGAGTTTGAAGAAACCATATATATGCAACAACCTGAAGGGTTCATACTATCAAAAAATGAAGGAAAAATATGTTTGCTGAAGAAGTCTTTGTATGGACTTAAGCAAATCCCAAGGCAGTGGTATAAAAGGTTTGATAGCTTCATGGTGTCTATAGGCTTCAGCAGATGCAAGTATGATAGCTGTGTGTACTTGGAAAAGCAAGGCTCTGAGATACTGACATATCTATTACTTTATGTGGATGATATGTTAATTGCTAGCAAAAGTCTTGGAAGAATTCAGAAACTGAAGGATAAGCTCAGTTCAACTTTTGACATGAAAGACCTTGGAAGTGCTAAGAGAATTCTGGGTATGGATATTATCAGGAACAAGTCAGCTGAAAGGATGTTCTTGACTCAGCAGGACTACATATAAAAATCTTGAGAAGATTCAATATGCATGAGTCAAGATCAGTCTCTACTCCTCTTGGACAACATTTCAAATTGTCAGCTGATCAATGTCCCAAGAGTGAACAAGATAAGTCTCAGATGAACCAGATACCTTATTCAAATGGAGTTGGAAGCATAATGTATGCCATGGTTTGCAGCAGACCTGATATTGCTCATGCAGTGAGCTTGGTCAGCAGGTTTATGGCTAATCCTAAAAAGGCACATTGGGAAGCTTTCAAGTGGATAATGAGATATCTGAAAGGTTCAGCACATCTGAGATTATTATTTGAGAGGACTCAGGAGGACAAGCAACCTCTACAAGGTTTTGTAGATTCTAACTATGCTGGAAGCATAGATACTAGAAAATCTCTGACTGGATATGTGTTTACACTATATGGCACAGCCATCAGTTGGAGGGCTGCATTACAGTCAGTGGTTACATTATCAACCACTGAAGCTGAGTACATCGCAGTGACAGAAGCAGTAAATGATGCTATGTGGCTGAAGGGCATTATCAGGGAATTTGGAATCAGGCAAGATGAAGTTACTGTGCAATGTGATAACCAAAGTGCCATTCACTTAGTCAAGCATCAGGTATTTCATGAAAGATCTAAACATATTGATGTGAGGCTTCACTTTGTGAGGGATGTGGTAGAAAAGAAGGTGATCACAATACATAAAGTATCTACTGATGACAATGCTGCTGATTTGCTGACTAAAGTCATACCAAGTTCTAAGTTCAACTACTGTTTGGAGCTGGTTAAGGTACAGTCATGGGATGTGCCTTAATACTACTGTGATGTGAAGGTTAGGTGGAGGCATCTCACTTACTTTGAGGCGGAGAATTGTTATGGGTGCAAAGAAAGTGAAATAAACTCAGATGAGCAAGTACTGCTGATTAACTGAACATTATACTATCAGCTGAGGAAGTCAGCTGATAGGTCTGCTGATGGTTAGTCATCTGATAAGGGCAGCTGAGATCATTTGAGAAGTCTACTGAAAGTCATCTGGGATATCACCGGAGTCAGCTGAGGAGGTCAGCTGATGGGAGTCAGCTGATGGAGTCTACTGAGTGTTCAAGATAGTCACTCAGGATAGTCAGTCAGGATGACGGATCAGGATGATGGTCAGGTCAGCTGGTCAGATCAGGACAAAAGGTCTACTGATGATATCAGGATAAAGGTCTACTGATGATATCAGTTGAGTACTCAGACTCAGCTGAGGACATATCACATCAGCAGACAAGACAAGACAAGACAAGGAAGGAGCATACTGACTCCAAAGTCAGGAATAAATTCAGGATCAGTTACGAAGCGGTTTAAACTTCCAAGCTGGACAACGGGCGATCAGTTTAACAGAATCAAAACTGAAGATCGTTGGGCTCTGACAGTTATTCATTTTCAGTTGCAACTGTAGCAGTTTATCTTGTTAGGCGGTTACGATCACTAGCATTAATTAGGGATTTCATTCTCCTATATATACACGCACATATGTATAGAGGAAAAAAAACGATCATATACTTAGAGAATCATCACAACCAAGAAACACTTGTAATCTGTATTTTCTCCATTGATTAGTGAGAGAGGTGCCCTCATCCGTGGACGTAGATCATTTCTGATCAAACCACGTAAATCTTGGTGTTCTTCAATTTTCTTTATTCTAATTGATTTCAAACAATTATTGTTGACTCAACAGATAATCGTTGGACTCACTTGTGCATTGGTGTTCTACGTGAGTGGATCATTTACCTGTAAGAAATTTTTTAACAATCATTTATCTAGTTACATTTATTTTCCTATTTAAAAGTAAGCAAAAGATCATGTTTCATCTCGTCTTTCCTGAATTCAGTATATATATTTCTAACATATTGCAGTTGTATGGACCCAGAACCCGATTCTTCTGGCGTATGTAGGTGCGGTCTTATGTAAATTCTGCAGGAGAATCCGTTCTGTATTGAATTATTTTCTGCTGTTTTATATTTTGCAATTCAGTGCAGTATCTGTTTTGACTTGATTTTATTTTAGGGATCTTCTATTTAGGAAAGAATGTCATCCTATTTCCTTGCATGATGGGGTTTATGATTTACAAGTTCCGAAGAAGGCATTTGTCCATGTATGATGAAATTGAAGAGTTCCTACAGAGTGACAACAAACTCATGCCCATCAGATACTCTTATTCTGACATAAAGAAGATGACTGGAGGTTTCCAAGAAAAACTAGGCCAAGGAGGATATGGTACAGTTTACAAAGGAAAGCTTCGAAGTGGCTATGATGTGGCTGTAAAACTACTCAAAAAGCCCGGAGGAAATGGTCAAGACTTCATGAATGAAATTGCAACCCTTGGAAGGATCCATCATGTCAATGTTGTCAACCTTGTTGGATATTGTGCAGAAAGATCCAAACGTGCCCTTGTGTTCGATTTCATGCCCAACGGTTCCCTTGACAAGTACATATTTGATCGAGAAAAGATAAAATGCTTGAGTTGGGAGAGAAAGCATGAGATCGCAGTTGGAATAGCTCGAGGGATTGGGTATTTGCACACAGGTTGTGACATCAAGATCCTACATTTTGACATCAAGCCTCACAATATACTTCTCGATCATAATTTTACTCCAAAAATTTCTGATTTTGGTCTAGCAAAATTTTACTCCACGGATAAAAACATTGTGACTATGACCGCAGCTAGAGGAACAATAGGATACGTTGCTCCTGAACTCATCAACAGGGGATTTGGTGGGGTCTCTTACAAAGCCGATATCTATTGTTTCGGGATGCTGCTTATGGAAATGGTAGGACTAAACAGAAACTTCAAAGGGAACACTCAAGCTTCTAGCCAGTATTTTCCGTGTTGGATATATGACTGCTTTGAGCAAGGCAAGGATATTGAAGTTGGAGGTACGGCTGAAAATAATGATGATGCCAACAGTGATACTAATTACCAAAAAATTGCTAAGAAGATGGCGATAGTGGCATTGTGGTGCATACAAATGAATCCAGTTGATCGGCCTTCAATGAATAGAGTGGTGGAAATGCTTGAAGGTCAAGTAGAGCGCCTCCGTGTTCCTAATCGGCCATCTCAGTCATCCCCAGTAGCGGCATGTGTTGAAAATCAAAGCTGGAGTACATATTCAACTGATTCTACATCCTTACTCTGTCATGATGTTGTTCCCAGCATTGAGTTAACTGTTGAAGATTAAAAGTTTGAAACTGAAAATATGTTCTTAGTGCTGCTGGTATGTGCTTACCTTTACGTGCAAAAAAGTGCTGAGTCACATAGATCAGGCAGTAGTTGTTGTACAGTGGAGAAAACTAGTGAACAAGAGATGCATATGGTTTCTCTATATTCTCCTCTGTTTTTGTTTATGAAACGAATTGTTCCTCCATTGATCTTCTCCTACTTAAAGCTGTGTGTTGTACTTTTATTTGTGCATCCCATGTAAAGAACTTCCATTTTCATTCCGTTGTCTGTTAGAGTTGCGATATATAAAATAGTCAACGGATGTTATCCGTTGTCTATTTTCTCCATAATGATAGACAACGGATATATACTATCTATTGTTTATTAGTGTATGGTATGTTGTCTTTTCACGCAATTGATTGAGGGTAATATTGTAGTAAAGGGGTTCTTTTTACACCATAGATATTTTAAGCTAATAGACAACAAATCCATTGTATATTACCATTTTGTAGTTGTGTACAGTAGACGAAAAATAGTGAGTCAGAGATCCTCTATTTTACTCCAACTTTTAAATGTGCCAAAAATCTTGAATAATTGAAAGCTAATGCTGCAGCAACTGATCTAATTGCTGTACTTATAATTGTGGATGGGATCTAAACAATTATCACCAGTTATCTCATTTTGTTGTTTGTTTCCAACTGAAAATATATTAGAAATTAAGTTCTTATCCACACTGGAGATCAACCAGTTGGACTTGGTGTTTCATCATATCAATAATATACATAGTGTGTATGACGTTGTGTAATGAAACATGAAATTGAAGCATGCATGATTTAGAAACACAACACTACAAGAAAAATGACCTTTAGTCCTGGCATTATATATAGATTCACAAGCTAAAAATTCTTAATGACAGAAAACAGTTTTTAATGACACAGTGTTAGTGTAAGTCTCATGAAGAGTTGGAGATACATTAGAATATTATTTTTACTGACTTCTAACATTAGAACATTACTATAAAATTAGAATATTATCTTTTAAAATGGACAAAGTTAGACTAAATTTTAATTTTTTAGGGAAATTAGTTTTTATGTCCTATATCTTTCATGTATTATGATTTTGGTTGTGATAAAGAATGAAAATTAATTTTTTTTATAAAGATAAAGGATGAAAATCATTTTTTTTAAAAGATAAAGAACAAAAATTAAATTTTTTAAAAGATATAGAATTAAAATCAAATTTTAATAGTCAAGAGGACCAAAATCATAATAGGTGAAATATAAAGAAAGAAAAAAATAATTTCCCAACTTTTTATAACAAAATATTTAATAATTCAAGATTATAATTAAATATTACCCATAATTATTACTCCCTCTATCTATAAAACTTTTTCCCAATTTATTTTTTTGTTTGTCCACAAAACTTTTACTCATTTCCTTATTTGGAAATAACTCGATCACTCTCACAATTAAAAGTTTGGGCCCCACAATACTCTAATTTTTCTCTTATTTTATCTATTATTTTAATATAATATTAATTTTCATTAAATTTTGTGTCAACTATAAATTGAAAAAAAGTTCAATGGACGGAGGGATTATAATTTTTTAATGACAAAAACTTATATGAAATATTTTACGCTGTGATTTTCTCAAATTCTCGTGCAAACAAAATTTTCAGGTTTTTCCCTCTCAGGTATGTTACTTTTTAGGCAAATGTGTGTTACTTTAAGTTAAATGTGTTTTACAATCAGACCAAATGTTGTTTTTTACATATATATCACTTGTTTTTGTAGAAATAACATTTTTTCATACAATGTAAGAGCAAAATGTATGTTATTATAAGAAAAAACATTACATTTTCATAAGTATATATTTATTTGTATATAAATAATTATTTTATTTAATAACACATATAAAATAGTAAAAAATGTGTTATTACATGAATCTATATATCTAGCTTTAAGGAATGATGATTAAACTAAAAAAGATATATTTGATCTTAAGAAAAATACATTTTATTCTACAATAACACATGTTTGCTCATATACTAACACAAACTGGGGAGCAAATATGTGTTACTATTAGAGCAAATATATGTTACAGTCTTATAAAATATTGTTATTTTGCATATATTTATTTATTTTTAAATTTTTATAAAATAAATAGTTTTTAACATAATAAAAGAGAAAAATCATGTGTGTTACTATAAAAAAACATATTGATTTTTCATAAATATTTATTTATTTGTATATAAATAATTATTTTTTATATAATAACACATATAAAATAGTAAAAGAATTTGTTAATATATGAATCAATATACCTAGATTTAAAGGAATGATGATTAAATTAAAAAACACATATTTATTCTTAAAAAAATACATTTTCTCTTACAGTAACACGTATTTGCCCATATTGTAACACAAATTGGGGAGTAAATGTGTGTTACTATTTGAGCAAATGTGTTTTCAATCTTATGAAATGATGTTCTTTTTATATATATTTATTTATTTTTATATAATAAATAATTTTTAATATAGTACAAGAGCAAAATGTGTGTTACTATAAAAAAATATATTTTTTCCTCATAAATATTTATGTAATTTTTTTTATAATAATGCACATTTTTTATTAGATTGTATGAAAAAATATTATTTCTACAAAAATAAATGAATATATGTAAAGAAAACAATATTTAATCTGATTGTAACACACATTTTATCTATTAGTAATATGCATTTGTCCAAATTATAACATACTATGGAGCGAAAAAATCTGGAATTATAGTTGCGAAATTTTGAAAAAAAAAGAAAAAAATTAAATCCGACCCGATTCGATTAAAGACCCACGAATTTTTAATATGATATATTTCACATGAGTGCGCCTCTTTTTTAATTCATATGCAATGCAATAGTTCCTGTTATTATTTCCATTGAAAAATCTAAATCAAGGGGCACACATTGCTATATGTTGTTTAAAAAGAATTAGTATTTTTACCCATGCAATGCATGGTTATAATTTGTACAATGTATCTTATACACTATTTTTTAATATTAGAAATAATTATTTCTTGTGTAGTTATAATTATAAAATTTTACTTATAATTTGATTATGGAATAATTAGTTACAGAATACTACAATTTAAAACATGTTATTCAATATTTTAAAATTTATAGTATTGCGTTAAAAGATTATTTTAATTATAATTTTTTATTAAATTTATATTTAAAGATAATTTTGGGAGGTATAATGTCAAAGTCATCATAATTTAGAAGATGTGTATTCATTAAATATACATAGGAAAAGATTAAGATATTATTTACAATATAAAATATAATAAAATTAAATTGAAGTTGGCCAAACAACTAATCTTGGCCCTAGAAGCAAACTAAAAAATTTATGGACAGGTTAAATGCACCCATTTTTATTTGTAGTACACACATCATAAAATTAATACACCTACACAAATTCTCATTTTTACCCACTTTTTAAAAATCTAACTGCACACCCATCCTCCTCTTTTTTCTCCCTCTCTCACCTCTCCTCCATCACGATTTGACCTTTTCTTTTTTTCATCTACCCTCTTTTCTCTAACTTCTTCTACAAACCACTCCCCCACCTCATTATTTTCCAATTAACCTAAATATTCAAAATTCCTATACATGCACATCCCCCACTTTTATTCATATACTTCTCCTCTTATCCCCCAACATACGACTCAAATTTAAATCCCTTTTGTATTCTTTTTCAAAATTTTTTGGTTCTATTTTTGTGAAATTTTGTATAGTTTCCAAATTTTTTTAAATTCTTATCTTATTTTGAAAATTTTGTCGAAAATTTGCTTTGACTTATTTCGATTTTTTTTCGGAAATGTCAAAAAATTTGGTAAAAAAAAGTGTTTTTTGGAACTGTTCATATATATATTTTTTTAAATTTCTTTTGGCAATACTTTTATAAAAAAGTGAATTAATAGTTAATATTTGTTGTAACTTTCATATTTTTGCTTTGCTTTTCTTTTAATTTTTTTTTTGCAAGATGACTTTTTATCTAAAAATTAAGGGGTGGATGCATGCGAGTTTAAGAGAAAAAGAGGGTGATGGCATTTTTTATATTTAATATTAATAAAAAAAATTATTTTTGCACGATGACTTTTTATCAAATTAAGGAGTGGATGCATGTGAGTTTAAGAGAAGAAGAGGGTGAGGGCATTTTTTATATTTAATATTAATAAGTATATATGGTGTATGTACTATATATAACTATAAGAGTGGGTTCATATAACCTAGCCCAAAATTTATACATGTCCATGCTATTTTTTGGGCTCAAGCAATTCACCCATAGAGGAAAAGAAAAGGCCAATTGGAGTAATTTCCATAAGAAAAATAAGATTGAGGACTTCACTATTATTGAATTCGACAATACGAACACTCCAAACCTAATTCAAAATCATGTGTCTCTCTCTTCTCTATCAACGATGTCATTTAATGTCAGCTAAATCCTTTAAAATCTAGCATTTTCTACCGAATCTGTGCAAGAATTGCAACAATGGTCAAGAATATGAAAACAAAGCATATGTCATCTCAAAAGCTGATAAAATCGGACTCATCGAAAAAATACAGCAATTGTGCAAGATCCCTTATTATAAGTTAAGTGGTACGTATGTTTTCAATATTAAAATTTATTTTTGCCTCTCTTACCCCTGTGCAAGACCACTTTATAGGTAAGTGATCTTTTATTATTTTTGCTTCATGGAACCAATTCCCAATCAACTATCTTCATTATTCTGAAATTGAGGAGTCATTTATCCACTGACATGCTATGAGAAAAATCAAAATATCATTGTAAATCTAATATATTGGACAAATACATAAAATGAACCGTTAAAAAATGAAAATGTTGAATGCAATATGATGCCATGTTAAGGCAATATGGGTAAAAATGCAATTGAATAATAAGCTACCAAAAATTACATATTTATATTACATAAAAGGTAAATCAAAAGTCATAGTTTTTGAATTATATAAAAGGTAAATCAAAAGTCACAGTTTTCGAAATCATGAACAACAATAAATTAATTTTATGAGTTCCTTAAACATGCGTGAAAGGCATGTTATATCTCTAGAATATAAGAAAAATAAAATTTTGTATTCTGCGCGTGAATTTTAGAGCATGAAATGTACGGTTACACAGGAAAGCAAGTATGCTTCACCCTAAACACAGAATTATTTTTCATTTTTACCATTGCTGCTGTTTTTATATATTTATAAATATCAATTTCTTAGTCACCAAATCAAACATATTTTCTCGAGGGACCGGATAGAGTTATATATTAATGGTTGGGGCCCGCTTGATGGTGGAAAATTGGATATATAATTCTGAGAGACTTTTTCGTCGAAAATGTCCTTTTGACTACTAATCAAGGCTCTTTCTTTAACTTCTACATCACATTAATGGGCCCTTGGAAAAATGTGTTTGATTTCACACCCCAGAAAGAAGATTATCATTTAAAACCTCTTCTTCAAATGGTCATCTATTCATTTTGACGTTTTATTTGCTGCAAAAATCGTGATGTTTGATTTATTTAATCAAACTCTTGGATGATTGTTGAAAAAATCACGACTTAATATATAATTGGAAATGAGATGCCAACAACTTTTGCAGTTTATAAATGCTAAGAAACTTATTTTAAGATTTTATGAGGTGTCAAATATCTTTTTTTTTTTTTTTTGATAAGAGAAATTTTATTGATAGGGTATAAGGAATACCCCTTGAGAAACAATCAACGTTTACAGGATTTTAAAATACAAAAAAATCTCCAAGTGACTAAACACCCACAAAGTTCATCCTCTAGTCGATGCTACTTGTATTTCTCAACATCCTAAAACATATCTTGGGTGCTTACACCCCTCCTCGAACGAAAAAAGATTCAATCTTACCTCTTTTGCCTTAAACCAGTTCCATAATCTCGTCTTTACCTCGATTGTGATTTTATCCACGCCTAGATTCTCATTGTCAAATATCTTATTTTACTAAATACTTTAAAAGAATTTAAAAGTCCTTAAACAATTTACAATAAATTTTAAAGAACTTATAAATTTAATAAAACACCCTCGTAGTTGAACTGAACAAAGCCTTTAGAGTATTTGATTTAAGTAATTTATTATTATACTGAGCTCAAACTTAATTTATCAAATGTATTATTGATTCATGAATTTTTCAAGTTTAACTGAGCCTTAACAAGTTTAATAATATCCTTTTCAAAAAAAAAAAAGTTTAATAATATCAACCATACATTATTTATTCATAAATTATTTATAAAATACTACATATTTCTAAAATCATACATATATACTTATATAAATTTATTTTATTTAATATTTATCATAAATTTATAAATAAAAGTCAAATTATTAATTTAACTTATACAAGCTGTTAACTCACAAGTTTATCAACGAGTGTGCTCACTCGCTTACAATTAAATATCATCGAGTTATATGAGTTAGTTCATTTATATTAACAAGCCTTATTAAATGCTCCCAATTAAATATGTTTTGAGTTAAAACATGAATAGTTCACGATGACTTGATTGAATTACATCAATGATCAAACATTGAATGCACTTTTGGGCATGCACTTGACCAACTTAGAAAAAGTGTTCCAATTTCATTTCAAAATTAGGCCATGCATCGTTATATTTCTTGGTCACCACCACAAAGAATGATGAACCCAGAAAAGAATCTAGTTGGCGGCCCATCTTCATTAATCTACTCCTTATCCTTCAAACATCTCATGCTAAGAATTGTGGTTATTGTAGACGTCCTTCATCTTGTGGCAGTATTCGCAATATTAGCTTCCCTTTCCGACTCAAGGATGATCCCAAACACCGTGGAAATCCCGACTACGAATTAGAATGTGAGAACAAGGTCACCACAATTTCAAATCTAATAAACTCCCAGCAGCAGAAATACAAAGTGAAGGCCGCTGATGTTTCCATCAACAACACATGCTCTGTTCCCACCTACTCTGCAATGCATATCCCCTCCCTCATTGGTTATCTAGCTTTATGACACCACCGTACCAGGCAACTCCAGTAGTGGAGACTTCAGATATATTGAGTTAGCTAGGCCGTTGAAGAATTCTTCCCTCTTTACAGAATTCCCTGCCCACTGTGACAATGGCAAAAGATAAAGGTCGGCCACATTTGAAGAATGTATCCATTTCAGAAATCCACGACTCCCTGCTCTATGGATTTGAACTCTCTTGGCTCCCTCCTGAATGTAGCTATGAAGATACTTTCCTTAGGAAGCTTCATTACAAGTGGGGTAAGAATGCAATGTTAAATAGTTTCTGAATCTTGCTTTTCATATTCTCTCCTTTTAAATCATCATATATATGTATATATTCAGTTAGTTACATTTGAAATTCCTCATTATCTGGATTTTAGAACAAAAACAAGTAACCCCATGTATATATGCATTGCTTATCAGGAGTACCACCCATAGGCCTTATCCCGATTCTTGTGCTTATCGCAGGTGCACTCTTCATTTATATATGTTGCATACAAACTTTTCGTGTTTAAATTACTAATTCTCCCATATTTTTATGCAAATACTCTCAATTATCAGTTTTTGTCACAATTTCTCTATTAAGGTCTAATTTTGGCCCCCAATCGACAATATAAGACGAAATAATGTAGTTTTGAAATTGATGACTTACGCATGGGTGTTGATATATTCCATGCATGTTAATTAAATTTGATTTTCCCTTTTTCTTTTTTAAATTTTTTTTAAAAGGCTTTTTAATTTTTTTTTATACACATAATGTGTAATAAAATTGTAAAAGAAAATGACGTGGTTTTGGCAATTTAGGGCGAGCTACCCAGCCTTGAGCTTTTAATTATACTAATCCATCCAAAGTAGCTCGTTTTAGTTCGCCTATTAACAATTATCATTAACAAATATAAATACAAAATTATAAAATGCACTAATATTTTTAAAATAAATAGTAAAAATTCAAAATAGAAATTTAAAGAATGTTTAAAATACAAAATACAAATTTAAATTATGTATATAATACAATTACAAATATAAAATAGGGTGGCCTACGTATTGGTTCAAAAAAGTAACTATATTTACAAATTGGTTCACAATATCTGCACAGAAGAGTAATTTTTTCCAGCACAGAAGTGTATTTTTTTTCTGCACAGAACCAATTTGTTATTTTTGGCAATTTTGTGAACCATTTTGTAATTTTCCCTATAGAATATGTATAAAATTCAAAATCTAAAAAATATATTAATTACTTTATTAATTTTTTACTTATATTTTATGCATTATATATATATATATTTATTTATATGCATAAAAAGTGGACGGGGCCCCGCGGGGAACGGGGCGGGGATCCCCAGTGGGGGGGAATACAATCCCCGTCCCCGCCCCGCCTCCGCCTTCGGGGCAAAAAAAATCCCCGTTCTCGTCCCCATCCCCATTTTCTTCGGGGATTCCCGGTCCCGTTCGGGGCGGATGGGGATTCCCCGCTCCACTACCAGGCCTAGCTGTAGAAGGTAAAACATTCATTTGACATTACCTGGCAGTGTTTGATTGATCAACCAGATATTCAAAAATGAAAGTTAACAGGCTATTTTCAATTGGTAAAAATACACTGGACTGAAATTAAAAATAGGAGTATTTTAAAGGACTAAAAAATTATTTCCCTAAAATCTATGAAGACAATAGATTTCAGGTGGAAGCAAGTGCTTAAGTATGTTACAAGTTTATGTCAGCAATCAAAATTTTGTAGAGATCAAGTTGTGATGTATCCATAAGTCGTGATGAGAATGCTGATAAGTTTTCCTACACATACATTCTGTCTTGAATTATTTCCTACTTATTAATGCATAAAAACTTTCACCCATGGTTGAGATCATGCCTTCTATTTTGACTTGATTTTATTTTAGGGCTCTTCTATTTAGGAAAGAATGCCATCCAATTTCCTTGCATGATGGGGTTTATGATTTACAAGTTCCGAAGAAGGCATTTGTCCATGTATGATGAAATTGAAGAATTCTTACAGAGTGACAACAAACTCATGCCCATCAGATACTCCTATTCAGACATAAAGAAGATGACCAGAGGTTTCCAAGAAAAACTAGGCCAAGGAGGATAAGGTACGGTTTACAAAGGTAAGCTTCGAAGTGGCTATGATGTGGCCTAAAACTACTCAGAAAGCCCGGAGGAAACGGCCAAGACTTCATGAATGAAATTGCAACCATTGGAAGAATCCATCATGTCAATGTTGTCAACTGACACGTGTTTTACAAACATTTACTTCCCAAGTTTAAGAAGTTCGTGTAGTAAGGTAAGTGCCCTGTTAAATTATCAATCCCACAAGATTAGTGGCAAGTGTAGCCCTAGAATTATGTGTCGGTGCTCAATTGTAGGGTTAATCAACTTGTTCCCCAATTATCTAAATGCAACAATCTATAATTAAAACGATTAACTCTATGAAAGCAATTAAAATAAGAGCTCATTTGGTTCGTAAGATAAAAATATCTATCCGCAAAAAAATGCATGTTTTTTACGAATAGATATTTTTATCTTACGAACCAAATGAATCCTAAGGCTCAAGAAATCTCTAAAAAAGACAACTAAAAATAAGTAGCTCGAGAGAAATCAACAAAGATAACAAGATGAGAAAAATGTGTTCGGGTGTTTTTCCTTATGGAGTAATCGATTAACGGTTCGATAAGTTCATTTATCCCTTTTGTCGGTTAAAGATAGGAGCAATCACAATTAATACACATTAAACCGTACTGGATAATCCTAGGATTAACGCGTCAATTAAGCATGTAGATTGTTATAGGAATAGTTCACACTTTCCCACCCGGGTAATCACACGAGTCTAAGAAAAATCCTAGCGTGCTTTTCCACTCGTATACTAAGGTGCCCCACCTTTGGTCCCCTCACTATTCCACTCGCATACTAAGGTGCCCCACCTTTGGTCCCCCCACTAATCACCTAAAGGTTAATTCAAGCAATTATTGTAGATTAATGGATTTTCTAATGAAAATTACCCAACTCTCGTTGCGATAATCCAATATTAACTCAAATTACAAAATCGAACTCACACCCATATGAAATAAACGTGCCTATCCAACTCTCGTTGCAACAAACAATTTACCCGTATAAATTAAAAGAGTTCAACATACAATTGATCTAACAAACCCAATTAAACTAATCATATGATCTCCAATTATAATAAATTCACAAAATCAATCCACTAACCAATTACCCACATGATTCTAAACACCCAAACACAAAAAATTTAGCCAACAATCATAATCTCCAACAAACCCATAACAAATAAAAGACAATAAATCATAAACATTAAAAATAAAATAGCAAAATTAAATAAAGGGTACAAGTCACCTAAATAGAAGTTCAAACAAGCTCAATCTTCAACAATATCTTCAACTAAAATAAAAATCTAACTAAGAAAATATAAACCCTAATTAAAATGTGTGAGTGTGTGTGAAGTGGTGAGAGAGGAGTTCTCCCAAGAGGGAGTGATGCGTGTGTTGTGTATCTTTCTGCTGGCCGAAAATATAATCCGAATGGGCCTTAACTCAACAGCCCAAACCATTTTTCTGATTTCCTGAAACGTGTTTTACCTTGATAACAATTCTTCAAGTATTCCACGCCTTTTCTTTTCTTTCACCAAATGTGACGCTGGCTGGGCTGCTTTCTAGGACTCCGGCGATGGCAGCACTTTTCCAGCAGATGTCCTGCAACGTGGCTGGGAACAGAGGCGAAAGGGCTTTGGGAAATAGGAGCAGAGGCTGGGCTGTGTCTTCTTCGAACTCAGTTTCCAGACGTGGCTTCAAGCGATGGCAATTTCGACTTCCGGCAATAACAGGGGTTGCTTTCATGGCAGATTCCGGCGGCTTTCTTTTGACGGACGGTGGCAGGGGAAGAGATAAGCGGCGCTGCTGAGGCGGCTGTGGGAGCAGCTTCCAGGCGTGGAGGAGCTACTGCTGGGTTTCCGACTTCCGGCAGAGCAAGTGATGAAGATGGTGAAGGGTGCTTGGTTTCAGGCGTGAACTTTAGGAAATTGTGGTGTTAAGTGGTAAGAGGTGGTTGAGCTGTGGAGTGGATAGGAAATTAATGGAAGTATGAATGGCCAAGTCTCTCCTCACTTTTTCGATCAAAGCCTGTGTATACTCTGCAAATGTATCCTGCACAACTCATCTATTAAGGGTATGTTTGGTTCATAAGATAAAAATATCTATCCGCCAAAAACATGCATGATTTTAACGGATAGATACTTTTATCTTACGAACCAAATGAGCCCTAATTTAATAAGAATAATGTAATTGAGACTAATTCCTGAGATGCTTCACTTGGGCCTTCACAAATCAATAACATGAATCGCTCAAATTAATTATTTTTCGGCCCAAATTTTAATAAAATAGACTCAACCCATTTAATTATCTTCATATAATTCATTTAAGAGGTATTTAACTCAATAAATCACAATTTTCTACAAAATAAATAGTAAACACCTCTCTCAATAATTAAGCGCAAAATAGTCTAATTAATGTAACTAAATGCATGAAATTAATTAAAATAGGGCAAATAAATCACACAAATTTCAAGTAAATAATTACACTAATCATCAACCTAGTTGGCTATTGTGCAGAGAGATCTTGTGTTCGATTTCATGCCTTGACAAGTACATCTTTGGTCAAGAAAAAATGAATGGCTTGAGTTGGGAGAGCAAGCATGAGATTGCAGTTGGAGTTGCTCGAGGGATGGAGTATCTGCACCGAGGATTTGACATTCAAATCCTGCATTTTGACATCAAACCTCACAATATACTTCTTGATGATAAGTTCATCCCAAAAATCTCTGATTTCGGGCAAGCAAAATCTTACTCCACGGATAAAAACACTGTGGCTATGACCGCAGCTAGAGGGACAATAGGCTATGTTGCTCCTGAACTCATCAACAGGGGATTTGGTGGGGTCTCTTAC